>QANY01007773.1:374183-646491 GCA_003255025.1 Datisca glomerata
GGGGGGGGGGGGGGGGGTGTTACACTCCATTGACTTGACCAGAAATCATGAAATAAAGACCACCTTCTAAATACCTTTCCCAGTGAAAAGAGCTGGTACTAAGAAAATTCCCAAGTGAGAGGTCAACATCGAAGGAAAAAGAAATGCTGATCTAACAGTAAAGGCCTAACCTTACTAGCAAACTTGTACGGAAACATATCCTTTCCATCCTGTCACAAGGATGGGATGGAGAGGATCCCAATAATAAAGTAACAATCACCACATTAATGTAGAATTATATAGTACGATATGTCATATTCACACTGCAAACATAATTTTTCCCAGTAAATATGATTTTTTTTTAGAAAGAACCCATGTCCTTAATATAAACTAAAAGTAGCCTACTACAGTCCTTTGACTATTTCCGTAAAAAGTAGCTCAACTCAAAGGTGCAAATGACACAACGAAAGGGCATACAAGCATAGCAAAAACATTTATCAAGCCAGGGTGACAGTCTGCATTTTACGCAATCACCAGAAGCACATAAAGCATCTGCGCCCAACAAGCGTCATAACCTGAATCAAACACCCATTTAGAACTCAATATATCATTCCAACCAATCATACATATAGAAAGTTAATTTCAGTCAAACATAAATTGTCGTAATAATACACAAATACAAATCCAAATCGATAATTGAACCGTCTGAGCAGACCAACAAATATATGTTCATTCCTTGAAAGTGATTATAGATGTTAAAATTAGATGGGGAAAATGAAGAAGAAAAAAGGCACAATACACAACTCACGAATTTAGCTAGTATCAACTTCTGTCAAACAATTGTCAAAGAAAGTATTTAAAACCCAAATTTTACAAAACCTAAAGACACATGAATTAAATGTCACTTCACCTACCCAGACAAAGTAAAAACCATCACCAAATGATCCCAACATGGAATAAATAAGTTATTATTGATTACAGCCTTAATTTCAATTGCAAACAAACAGATAAGTAACTAATTCCAACCCATACAACGGCGAAAAGTTGGCAAAAACATAGTTCATAATTTTTTTGGTGGTCATAGTGCACCATTCATTAAGTTAGCTCAAGAAGAAAGCCTATAGTCGAAACGAAAAGGCTTCAGACAATAAGAACCTTATGGTACCTAAAAAAATAAAACTGAGTAACTGAGGACCAATCAAAGAATCAAAATGATGAATTTGAATATACATGTTAGAAACTTAGCAGATCCTTCCTTATGAGTTTGACTACCATAGGGCTTAACCACATCTCTTACTCAGATAATTTAAGACTTCCCTTACAAAAGTTAACAATTAAACCCGACGCTTATATTAAAGTTCCTAGAAAAGAACATGTAAAACAAAGTATAAGAGCAAGAGATGGGACAAGACGTGGAAGACGCATTCATGTCTGAATTACATGCTACATGAAACTAAGAGTCATGTTTAGATTGTGTATGCAGTCTCCAGATAGGATAGAAGAGAAGTCAGGCATGCCAACACAGCCACTCCAAGAAAAGAAACTTAGACCATGATCTCAACATTACATGGAAACATAACTAACCAAATATTCAAACAAGATCCACGCATTTTTTAAACAAAGAAGCAAGAACCAAGTAACTTTTACTCAACATACAAGATGGAATATGATAGCCAACTTCTAATCCAAACATATCAGAATAGATGTGTAAAATCAGGATCTTAAGCTCTACCATCTCACCACAGAGCTCATCAACTTGGGTGTGGCCATGCCGGTAAGCACCAGAATTCAACTAACACTTTCTGCAATCATCTGATCATCAGACAAGTAGATGCAAAAGAAAGGCTGAAAGAAACGGGTTCAAGGAAAAGAATGCTAGCAAATAGAGCAACACACAAAGCCAAACTATCACAATCATATCCGCTACTAAAAGAAGCGTCGAATTTGGAAACTACATGAATTCTGAAAAGCCCGGTGTAAATATTGCAGATTTCAAGACACAGACAGGATGCAAACAGAAAAACAGGTTATTGACTTAAACCATGCAAACAAAAACTGTACAGAATCATTGAGAACCCAAGATATATAAAAAAATGCTAGCATATAGCAATCACAAACCAAGTCGACTCAATCTCAACTGGGAAGAAGCAGAAAGCCAGACAAACAAATAACACGGAACCTAAACAAAGTCGACGAAAATTACCTCAGTAATATGGCGGCACATTGGGATACATCCCCCCAGGGGGAACTCGCGGCACTGGTGACGTTCCAGCTGTCTGATGGTGCTGACCTGGGTATGCAGATGACGAATAGTGTCCGCTCTCCGGATAGCCACTAGATGCCATACCGACGGAACTCGGCGGCAATCTATATAGAGATCCACCACCACCCAAACCAGCACCAGACCCAACAGCGCCCAAACCGACATATCCTGAAGACCCAGAACCACCATATGCACCACCATAAGGACCACCGAGCCCACCAACATACCCACCATTACTAACCAAAGATGAAGGTGCTTGATTACCCATTGAAGACATTCCTGGCCCACCCAACGTTGAGTTCGGCGGATGATGACCCAGTGGAGGATGTCCTTGAAGACTACCCGAAAACCCGCCGTATGATCCAGTTCCACCAGGAGTCACATACTGCCCACCAATCGATCCGGTCACCGAGGACTGCGGAGCCATGCCCATCCCTTCCCCATGCACATTCCCTTGACCACTTACCGGAGCCTGTACCCCATTCTGGCCCGCTGCAACGCCTCCTGGCTTCCCCTTCTTTCCATCGTTGGCCAATTTACAACTTAGCTGCCTCCCCTCTATCGTCTTTATCGGATCCACCAGCGCTGCCTGTGCCCCCTCCGGCTTCTTGTACACAAACAATGCGTACCCCCTACACTTCCCAGTCTGCTTATCAAACCCTAAAGGACCCTCTTCAATCTCTCCATACAGCGAAAAGTGTGCAAGCAATTTGTCAGCCGCCATATCGACCGGCACGTTCGCTACATAGATTTTCCTCATCGACATGTCGGTGGCATTCAAGTTCGAACCTGAATTTCCAGCCGCTGCCAGCTGGGTTACCGTAACACGCCCATCAATAGTCTTACTAGGATCTTTCAAAGCGAGAAGAGCGCCGTCGACGTGCTTAAATGTGACGAATCCGTAGCCCTTGGATTTACCAGTGTTCTTGTCTAAGATGACAATCGCTTCTTCGAGTTCTCCATAGGCAGAGAAGAGGGCGCGTAGACCTTCGGTAGTAGTGTCCCAGCCAAGGCCGCGAATGAAGAGCTTACGCTGAGAGGTATCCGAATCGACAATGGACCTAACGGCGTCCAGGACATCTACGTGGCGAGCAACAGCGACTTGGAGAATGTCGAGTAATTGATCCGGGGTGAAGCGCTCGATGAGCTTGCGAGCGTCTTGAGGAGTGAGTGTCGGCAAGGAATAATCAGAGTCAGTGGAGACTACGCCGTTTTCGTCAATTTTCCTCTTCTTTATGACATCCATGGCCGTCACTGAGAAGTATACTCCAGAAATAAGCAGAAATCGAGAGATTACCGAGAGAGAGCAAGGAGTTTATAGGAACCTGACGTTAAACCCTAGGGGGCCGTTTGGCCTGGGAGCGACTCAGCGAGGGCTGGTAGAGAGTAGTGACTATATTAAGAGTGGGAGACGACGCGGAATATCTAGTGTTCGGTATTATTCTAGAGTCGCCGTACTTTCTACGGTTGGGCCATATTTTTTATTCTGAGTCGCCGTATCTTATCTTTATGGAGATTTTTGGGAATTCTATAGTAATTTTAGAAAAAAATAATTAACATGTAATATTTTTTAAATTAATTCTAAAAAGAATGTGAAATGGTACATTTAGGGCGAAGACATTTTACAAAAAACGCATTTGTAGTAGCGTGATTATAAATATGAGGTCACGTAAAATGCGTCTTTTATAAAGACGTATTCAACACTACCTTTAAAAATCGTGGTACAAAAAGCAGAAACAGTTTCTTTCTCAGCCTCAGCCCGCGAACAAAACAGCCTTTCAACCCGTGAACATTTTAGTGTGGTAGAATCATTGTCAAACATTTGGGTTATAAAATGTAAGAAAATTAATTAAAAGATTATATTTTTTAAACTAATTCTAAAAATAATGTGGAATGGTACATCTAGGACGAAGACGTCTTTGCAAAATATGCATTCGTGGTGAGGTGGCCACAAAAGTAGAAGGCATCTTTTATAAAGACGCATTCAACGCTACCTTTAAAAATCACGGTATAGAAAACAGAAGCAGTTCTTCCTCAGCCTCAGGCCCTCTCTGCCCGCGAACAAAACAACCCTTCCCGGTGAACATTTTAGTGTGGTAGAGTCATTGCCAAACCTTTGGGTTATAAAATGCAAGAAGTTTGATGCAGGTTGTCAATGGAAAGTTCATGTGTGTCGTCGAAAATCACATAATATGTTTGAAATAACTCAATACACCGAACCTCACACAAGTGTCTGTCTAAGATTATCACAAGACCATTCACAATTGGACTTAACATTGATTGCACGAGAGTTGCAGGGTGTCGTGAAACGGAATCCAAGTACATCTGTTGCAGCGCTTCATCAGATGGTGAAAAATAAACTTGGATACAATGTGCATTCTAGAAAGGTATGAGAAGTTAAACGAAAAGCAATTGTTAAAGTGTTTGATGATTGAAATCAATCTTGCTAACAACTACCAATATGGTTGAATATGCTTGTGAAGTCGAATCCTGGGACTGTAGTTCAATGGAAAACATATAACACGGTGAACCAGGTAATGTGTTATGGTCTTTTGCTACTGTTATAAAAGGATTCAAATATGGCAGCTAGTCATTCAAATTGATGTCACATTTTTATATTCCAAGTATAAGCATAAGTTGTTGATTGCCACGTCAATTGATTCAAATGGATGTATTTTTTCAATTGCTTATACTATAGTTGATGAGGAAACCATAGATAGTTGGCCATGATTTTTGTATTGCTTGAGGCGTTACGTTACGTAGAGGGATGAACTTGTGTTAATATCTAATCGACATGCTGGTATAAAAGCTGCAACGCATAATCAACAACTTGGGTGGTCAGAACCATTAGGCCATCATCGATATTGTTTGAGGCATGTTACGAGTAACTTTAGTGAAAAATACAAGAACAAGGCTTTAAAAAATTTAGTATTTAAAACAGGATTGCGACGTCAACAAAAGGAAGTTTGAACTCTGTATGGATGAAATGAAGAAAATAAATAGTCGGTGTGTTTACTTCTTTGATAATATTAAAAATGAAAAATGGACTCTAACATTCGATGGTGGATACCGATATGGTTGGACGACAACAACAGTTGCAAAATGCTTTTAACGGTGTACTAAAGGGAGCTCGCATGTTACCAGTTACGACTTTGGTTGAGCTTACGTTTTATCGCAGTGTGAATTGATTTGAAAAGCGGAGAAGTGAAGCTAGAGATTCCTTACCACAAGGTGAAGTGTTTAATGCTTATGCTATTAAGAAGATGGAAACTTGGGAAGCTAGAGCTAGTTCACATGAAATCATAATTTTGACCGTGCTAATGAGAGGTTCGAGATTCTCACTGGTCAACGTCGAAATCACATGTACAAAGGCCGAAACAGACAATATGTGAATTTAAAGGAACGAACATGTAGTTGCAGCCATTTGGCCTCCCATGTTCCCATTTGTTAGCAGTTCGCGCACGCGCTCGTATTGATAATTCGCAATTCATTGAACATTATTTCGCTAGTCAGGGCTTGCTGAGTGATATGAGCCACAATTCAACTCTTTTCCACATGAACATTATTGGGAAGTTCCTAACTTTCCAACAGTACACCCTGATCCAACTAGGACGCTGGAGAATGTAGACCTAAGTCGACCCGTATACGAAATGAGATGGATTGGAGAGAGCCAAGTGCTCATAGTAAATGTGGGCTTTATCGACAAGAAGGACATAACTGTCGAAATTGTCCTTCTCGTCATAAAGGACAATCTTCGAATGACTCATAATATTTGACTCAGTACAATTTTATGTAATTCAATGTAATCATTGTTTTTCGAACAACTCTCGTTTTCAGGATATCATGGAGCTTGGACAACAAGATAGCTCAGAGTTGTATTTACAAGAACAACATAGATCCCAACATGTTTGGGACCAGGAGGATTCTTGTGCTTTACATTGTCGCTGACATACTGCAGTTGTTCATCGGAACATGCCACTCCATAGACGTATTATTCCATATTTGATACGTGCTTGATTTTATGGAGTTGCGAGGTTGAGTTTATCACCGTTGACTGGCACTCGATCACATCTTTTATGGAGAGATGACGTCCTAAAGCACGCACGAGCTTAACATCGTAGGGAAGGACGAGCTGGGCAAGCCGGTGCTCCTAGAAGAGGAGGTAGAAGATGTGCTCGAAACTCGCCTATTGTGGAAGATGCTCCTATAGTAGATGAAAACTCACCTATTGTGGAGGAAGACTCGTCGCTTATTGTAGAGGAAGAAAGTGTAGCAGCTATTATGGAGGAAGATTCATCATCACAAGTAACTCGATTACAAACATATGAGAGACACCCGAGAAGCATAAGAAGACTACTACCGTGTGGAACATGATGGATTTATTTTTTTTGTATTTGGATTTTTGTAGAATAATATAAAATGTAAAGTCATAAAATTTGTTAAAAATGTATGCTATTCTGCAGGATGGATGATTTTTATATGCAGGTTAGGTTGTTGATAATTTTTATATGCATGTGTTAGTTTTTGCACTGAATGCATATTTTGTAAAGACGACTTTTGCCAACTGGAAGTCGTCTTTACAAAAGACGCCTTCCGATGTACCCAGTACTACCTTAATTTTAAAATTAGTTTCAAAACTATTTTATTTTTAAATTTTTTTTAAAAATCACATTAACCCGTAAATTCCCATCTTTAAGGGATGTTCGATTATTGGAATGTAAATATTAGTGAAAAGAAGAAATAAATATCACTGACAACTCAGGAAAGTGTAATATTATTGTGTCAATGTAATATTACCATGTTTATGTTTTGTTTTGTAAGAATTATTAAAAAAGTGTGTAAATGCAAATATAATTATTTTTATTCACTGAGAAATTAGCATGATAATGTTTTCACCTTACCATGAAACAGACAGCCTCAAGAGCCTTTTCGATAAGAACGGCTTTATTTTTGAAAGATAACTAGTAAAATTGGCTTCTGAAAATTAGTAGTTATAAATACAATACGATAACTAATATTATAGAGTGATTGAAATAACAATAATTCTAATAACTCTACAATTAATTTTAATTTTTTTAAATTAAAAAAGTGTCATTCGTGTAATGGTTAGATTTAGATTATCAAATCTGAATGAGCAATTCATATATGCTAACAATAACATGTACTCTATATGGATCCCTCAACCTGAGAAGATCGATTTCCCTTATTTGACATATGCTATTTCTATAAAAACAGAACTCTCCTTTTCACACACTTACTCACATCCTCAAAAAACACTTCCTTAAATACTTTACACAAGTCTCTTTGATATCAAACAATTAAATATATTTTCTCACTAACTTATAAATTTTCTCGCGTGCTAATAAACATGATAATTTTTAATTTTGTCGTCAAATTTTAACATCTAAATTTTTTCAACAATTAATTTGGGTAATATTTATAAATTCTATATACCAAATAACCCCTTAATATTTAACATGGGTAACATAAATGGCAGTTATGATGATCAGCATCATCACTTGAAAAGAGAGCCAGCTTAACTTGTTTATCCTTGCAGAGAAATGGGGGGAGTGATTGTGAGAAGAAAATTCACATGGAGATCTTAATTTACAAGAAAAGAGAAAAAAACGAAATCAAAGAGAAAATTACATTCTTCTTCTAGCTTCTACCCATTCACGTACGAATTCCCGTTATTGGACTTTATGCACAGTGACACCCAGAGGTTTTCGAAAAAAAAAAACACTAAAATGGACAAATCAAAGTGGGCAGAGAGAGAAAGAGGGTAAAATTGTACCGAGACATAAAACTCACATGGGAGAGAAGCTGAGGGACGGAAGAGAGAGAGAGAGAAAGTGTGTGATGGGAGTTTTAGAGAGAGAAATTGTAGATTCCCATCTGCTGTACTTGGGAGCACTATTCGGGTGATTCAAAGCTCTCTTTGCGGGTGGATTAATGGTTATTGTTTTTATTTGTGGAGCTGGTGATGCCTCGGTCTCTCGATACCCTTTCCGTGCTTCTCTTTCAAATCATCCTTTTCATCCATGGAAATCCACTGTGCTTCTGCAATTTCTAAGCTCAGTTTCCGAATGTGTATCATGATCCTGTTTGCATGTTGATAAAAAACTGCATTGCTGAGGTGAGCTATGTTTTCGAGTCTGTTGTTTTTTCAGTTTGGTTTGTGAGATGTGGTTTCAGAGACCTATATGTACTTGATTTCGAGGATTCTTAGGATGACAAGAGGAGGGGAAGTAGAATTCCTTTGCTGTGGTGGTTATGATAATTGAGGGTCCGACATTTTTGGAAATGGGAATAAAATTTTTCTTTGCAAAACTCGTCAGTTTGTTTGGGACTTTCAGCTGTTTGGTTCTGCTATTTCACGCTTCCTTAGTTAAATGCATGAATAGTGTAAATCTCTGGAAATCTCTCTCTCTCTCTCTCTCTCTCTCTCTCTCTCTGAATAGAAAAGAATGTGGTATCTCTTTTCCTTTCCTTTTTTCCCTATATGCGTGAATTATCAGATTTGTTAAGACAATTTTGGTAACATTATCTCACAATTTGCTTAACAGTTTATGCATTTTATCGTTTCAATTTACTACTTGTTAGAGTGTTTTGCGTGAGTAATGAACATTCAGGAGACGTGTAGGCTTATTGATAGTCTTGGAGGTTTCCTTGCTTTATCTTTCAATTTACTACTTGTTCACTTTTCTTAAAGGTCAATCTTGTAATTTAATAACCAGCTGGACTTCTGGCTTCCCATTTCCGTAGAAATCTCACTCTATGCATCTGGTGAAGTGGTAATTCATAATTGTTTCTCAACACGAGCATGATGATGCCTTTAAGAAGGGAGACATAAGCTCAAGAGAAAGTTCTACATTGATTTGAGCCACCTAAATTTATTAGCGTAATTACAGCAAACAAGTCCTCCTCTTGCCAAGGAAAGAAGGGGGGAGGGGATAGGCAGAGCGACTCTTTGTGTGGTATGAAGATTTTACGGGTGAAAACTTCTGAAGAAAAAATATCAGTTTTGTGCTGATTAGTTTTGTCGAATCCTTTTGGATTGAGTCCAAAGAATTATTGTCTTCAGATGGTAAGAATGACTTTTTCAATTACGGAGTATAAATGAAATTAAATAACCGTAAAAGAAATAAATGTTGTGGTTGATCTACTCCCACGTCTATTAAGATGAACATGAACTTTGTAGATACAAGGATGCACGATGGAGTTATTTATACAACGATAAACTGTGAAAGATTCAAGGTTAAACCCTGAGGTTGCTCCTTTTAACATACAAAGCTGTGACTATATGGGATATTAGACTTTAGATAGCTATACCGAGGGAGACATCTCAATACTCCTGACAGTTTTTGGCATGTGCCATTTTGGCTACATCTGTTATTAGAGTGACAAATGAACTGCCTTTTATTCAAAAAAGTCAAAGGCTCTATGCTTGTGATCATTAAGAGGTCAATCATTTTTATATCTAAGGTAAAACAGAAGACGTTACATTTCGGTGAAAATTCTTCTTTTTGTATATTCTGTAATTCATTTGATCTGATAAAAATATTTGAAGCATTGACATGTGGTAATGGAAGTTAAGAATTTTGGTCTTACAGGCGGCGGCATCTTGTTCTGTTGGCAAATGTAGAGTATTTCTCAGGCTAATGCCATCACCACTTTGCAGTGAATCTCTCTCTCTCTCTCTCTCTCTCTCCCCCCCCCCCCTCCCCTTCTGTACGCACCCCATAATAGTCCAAATGAAGGTTGGTGGATAGGAATATTTAATACATGTACTTATTAAGAGACAAAATTGCTAAGTTATTATTGGCAACAAAAAGGAAATATCTTTATGCGTGATTAAAAAACAAGTACTGACAAGATCTTTCCTGAGAAAACTAACAAGCGATGCTGGAGATATCGGTATCCTGTGGGGTTGGATGGATGAGAAAATGAACTCGATCCAAGCATCCTTTGTTTGCATGAGGTGCAGAAAAATCTTAAGTCTTGTTTCATAAGTTTATGAATACCTAAAAAAGCTCCACAGACTGTTATATTTCAAAGCCTCCTAGTTGATTTTGAATCATCCAAATCCTTTTCAAGTGGTCTGACTGTTTTACAAAGTTAATATATAAGGTTGGTTGAACGTGCAGTACTGTAGATGTGCAGTGTCAGTGGTGGACGAGGAAAGACGACTTTATAACTTCTGATCTCCTTAGAGATCATTTTTATTATTGATTGGAAGAGAAAAAAGTGAGCATTTAACGTTATTGGAGGAAGTTTGGATGGTAGAAGGAATCATATTTTATCTTCTGAGAGCTATCTGAAAAAGTGGAACCTTGTTTTTTAATATTAAAATTTTGAATAGATTTATTTGTTTGTCGTACTTATGTACCCTGGAATTAGATTCAGATAGTTTTCATACATTTCACTTTTATGATTTATGAGTACTTTGGTTGGTTAGATGTTTTATAATACTAGATCTTTAGTCTACTATATATAAGAAGTACTCTCTACTTTCTTTCTTTTTTTTTTTTTGGGGGGGGGGGACCATTTTAGGCGGGAGTCTTTTCTCTCTTTGTAGGGGGAGTGCTTCTATTGGGAAATGCCTAATGTTGTTTGAAACAGATCCTCCAGTTACTTGTGGATGAGATTCCGGCAGGTACTTGTTTTTTTTTTCAGGAAAAAGGTTCTAGATTCTTGTGTTTGGCCTTGTCCTCAGGAAAAAGGTTCTTAATTCGATGTGGGACAATGCAAAATTTATGGCGCCTAAATGGGTTTAATTGTCAAAGTTTTATAAGGATATTCCATTCTTTTTGGTCCTCTCAAACTGGAGAGGCGTTGTAAATTGAGTAGATTTTGTAAATGGGGAATATTGGGATAGTACTGGGGAAGTATTTAGTTTTGAAGTGCTGAGGATTTCTTGTCCTCTTCTGTAAATCCTTTTATTATGTAATGTAACAGAAATCTTTGTTTCTTATCAAAAAAGATTCTTGTGTTGTTTATAAGAAGGGTTCACAGTCTTTATGGATGCTCATGGTTAATTTTCTTTCAAGTATGGTGGGACAACCACTTACAGAACTTTCGTATTCTGAAGATAATTGCCTTTTAATCTTTCTATATCTATAGAAGTAATGTAGTGTTACCTTTCTGTTATTTCCTTTTCACTGGATTTTCTCTTGCAAATTTTCTCATGCAACTGACTACTCAATTATGCTGCATACGTTATTGAAAATCAAGAGCATGACACAGACATCTATATCATTTTACTTGCAGCTTACTTCTTTGTATTTTACCCTGTATAAAATAAACTCAACCTGGTCATTGTGTTATCATTGGATAGGCCTGAGGATGACATTCTTCTAAGAACTGAGTCATGAAGGTTCAATAGAGGGCCCAAGTTCATCAACAATTATATGCATGTGAAAATAAAGTATAATGTGGTTGACTAAGACTTCTCTAATGGATTTCATGTTTGGGAGTAAAAGAAGGGTGGTGAAAAATAGCTGAACTAGGATCTTAACGTCCTGCAAGACATGTATATCAGTACGGAAATGGCGGATTTGCATGATGGTAGCTTTGAAGAATCCAAATATGAGGCCCAGATATCTAAGGAAGTTTTCTTCAGTAATGACCCAGGTCATTTTAATAATGGGCGTCTTATTGCAGAGTCTAGAAAGAGCACAAATGCATCATCCTGTTCAAATAGTGAAATCTCTAGTTCAATGTGTCTTTCTTCGCTGAAGAATATACACATGGAGGAGTGTTTTAATGTGAGTGCAGATGTTAGAGAGACTTTTGCACCATCTGTTTCTCCAAGTAGGCATACTCCATTGGAGGAAAACAATTTAAATGAGAATGCTAAGCGATTAAAAATATCAGGAAATGAACTTCGTTGTACTGACCCTGATTTGAAGGTTAGGAACTCAATGGTTGTTATGGAAGAAATCGCTTCTAGCAGTTACTTTCCAGCTAATGACCCTGGTTGTGATACTGCCATTTTCCATTTAGTTGAATCATCTAGTGATGGTGTTGCATCGAGTTGCTATCTTGTAAGGGATCATGTAGAGATAAACAAACACGGAGATCCTGATGTTCTAAAATACAAATTACATGGTTTTGATGGTAAGAATGTAACTGCAACATTTAAAAGCAAAGCTATTGCTTCACCTATTTCCCAGGAGAGTTCTGCCACCAGGCTATTAGTTGCAAATCCATCTGACACTATTATAGAGAAATCTAAATCTTATTTACATGGGGAGGAAGGAAAAATGGTCTCTGACTGTCGAGCATTGGACATATCCCACATCTCCATGACTAAAGATTCTATGAGGGATCTGCGTGGTTTGCTCCATTGCCATGTTGTACACTTGCTTACTGCGGCTGGATGGTCTATTGAGAAGCGCAAGAGACCTAGCAGGCGACATGTGGAGTCAGTTTATAGATCACCTCAAGGTAGGCCTGTACGTGAGTTAACCAAAGTCTGGAGGTTATGCGGTGAACTTCTAATTGCTGATAGATGTAACGCTGTGTATGAAGGCTGTTCTAGGGAATGGACTGGTTTTAGTCAGTTTCAGTCAGATCTTTCTGAGACACTGTCAAATATTGAGAAAGAAATAAATCCATTTGGGATTTCGTCGTTGGCTCATCGTTGGAATATGTTAGATCCATTTGTCGTAGTTATGTTCATTGATAGGAAGATTGGTGCCCTTAAGAAGGGAGAGATGGTTAGAGCATCAACAAGTTTATTGTTCAATCAGAGCAAGAAGACTGACACTGTGTCAGCCTTAGCAAATGCTGATAATTCTAGGCACTTGTTTGTTCAGAGACATTTATCAGTGCCCTTTACTGATTCTTCACTGGGTACCAAAAATGTTCTTCTAGAGACTGCATCAGATGCCTCTGGTGAGCATATTTGTGACATAAGCTTCTCAGAATATGGTGAGCACTCAAATGAAGGACCAGGGAAGTGCTTGACTGGCATGTCTATATATGTGGCTAACAAAGTAGATACTAATGGTAGTATGGGCAATCATTGCAGTGGAGGCTCCGGGAACAAGGTTGGAAGCAAGGATTTCATTTCGTCACCTACTTGGGGGTCAGACAGCACTTGCATCCAGTCAGGGAGATGTCTTTATGATGTTCCTGTTGCTTCTGGGTATTCTAACAATGCGCTCGTGGTCTCTAGGGCTGTATCTCTTCATCAAGATAGCACTATGAGTTCTGACTGCACTGATCAACAAAGCTATGAGCACAAAAAGCAAAAACCTAAGAAAATTGTGGAAGATGTTTGCATGGATTATTTAGAGGAGAGATGCCAACAGCTGGATGTCCAATTTACTCATAGGGTGGACAGTCCTCTGCCGGGACCACAGGATGATCCCCCATGTTGCACTAGTACCGATCACCCTTATGGCTCAGGAGCTATACATGAGTTTGCACATGGTAGGAAACCAAATGAGTTGGACTCATCTTCAAAGTTTAAAGCAGATAATACAGTTACTGCTGCAGATGTTTCGAAGAAGAAGACACACAGAAAGTCTAAAAGGATATCTGAAATCAATCCGACGACGTCGCTTCAAGCCCACATTCTAAGTTTGACCTCTGGTAAGGACAATATGTTGCAGGAGAATGACGTGCATGACTCACATTTGGACTTGGAAGACCAGGAGAACCTCATAGCTGATGCCGGAAACAAAAATGATTGCAAGATGTCATTATCCCTCAGTTCTTCCTCGTATGTAAAAGAAGGCTCAAAGTATAAGAAGATACCCGATAGATTTTATGGTTTTGTAACTAAAAAAAGAAAACTGACTGAATGTCAAATTGAAGACGATGACCTGTTAGTTTCAGCAATTATCCGCAACAAAGATTTCAGCTCTAGTACTTCGAGATCTTTTTCTACGTCAAAATCCTACAAATCTAGAGGTCGAAGAAAGCTCAAAGGTCAGGATAGGTGCGGTCTGCTTTTGAGAAGATTGGGTAATGGAGGCAAACATTATAAAGATGGAAAGTGGCATGCAACAGGAGCCAGAACTGTGTTGTCATGGTTGATAGATTCCGGGGTTATTTTTCTAAATGACGTAATCAAATATCGTAACCGTGAGGATGACGCTGTAGTTAAGGACGGTCTGGTCACCAGGGATGGCATAGTCTGCAAATGTTGCGGTAATGTGCTAACAGTTTCTGAGTTCAAAACTCATGCTGGCTTCAAGTTCAATCGTCCTTGCCTGAATCTATTTATGGGATCTGGTAAACCTTTCACGTTATGCCAGCTTCAAGCATGGTCAGCTGAATACAAGATAAGGAAAAATTGGACACGAGTTGTGCAAGTTAATGAAAATGATGAAAATGATGATTCATGTGGGTTGTGTGGTGATGGGGGTGAGTTAATATGCTGTGATAACTGCCCCTCTACCTTTCATCAGGCTTGTTTGTTCTCTCAGGTTTGTCTCTCGCAAGTATGGAATGTTTCGTGTTGATATGCTTTCCTATTTCTTGTTGCTTTTTACTTTTTAGTATGTTATGCTCGTATTTTTAGCTTGCAGTATGGTTCTTTTGATGCTGCCATCACATATGTACCCTATGACACTTTTCCATTTCCTTCAAACTTAGATGCTTTGAAATTGAAATAAATCTGTGAATCTCCTTTGCGGCTTTTACTTTCTTCTTTTTTTTATTGCATGGCTCTGAGCCTACTTAAAGGCACAGGAGGAGGCAGTGTTGCTTTTCAATAGGCTATTGGATTCAGAGCCTACTGAAAGGCACAGGAAGAGGCAGTGTTGCTTTTCAATAGGCTACCGGATTTCGTCCCTTAATCCCTACACTAAGCCAAATTTTTCTTTTGGGGGGTTTTTAAGATACAGTATTTCTAACTCAATCTCATAGGTTCTTTTGGAGAATTTCAGATTCAGTGAGTTACGCCTTTGGCAGTTCTGAAATTCGTTGTGTTGCTAGAAGAGTTCTGTCAATCCCTTAATGAACTCAGCTTTCTGGAACATTACTCCTTTTGCCCTTTTTGGTCTCTTTGGTGGAAAGAAACTACCGAATTTTTGAGCGGTCCAAAAATTCTCATCATATCTTTTGTTTCTAAAGGAGTGGATGGGGGACCCCTTCTCCGGTTGGTGGATTTTGATAAAAACTGGTTGGAGTCTCTTTTCTCTTGGTCGTTAGTGGCTGATCTTAAAGTTGTAATTACCCTTAGTTTTTTTTAATAATACTTTTTATGTTTAACGGCCTCAAAAAATACTCAAATCTCTTAGATCTGCATAGCACGGGCAATTATGAAGTAATGAACATGTTAACTTGGTATATTTCTTTTAGATATTTTAATAGTGAAACTGTTGTGAAGGAAAAAGTAAATATAGAGTAGGTGTGTGTTTATGTATTCAATAAGTTATAATGTACGAGACAAATATGATAACATAATATACTTGGTCATTAATCTTGCAAATTTCAAATTTTATTTGTCGAGGGTTTCTTAATCTCTGTCTCTCTTTCAAAATTTAGTGAACTGCAGCATCAAGTGCATATTTCTAATAGAATACCACACCCTTTTTTTATCATGAAGTGAAAATAGATCTCGATAATATCAAATTGCTCAGAGTTTCTTCTTTGCCTTAGAAACACCATTTAATGCGGGTGATAATCTTGCGAATTTCAAAATTTTATTTGTCGGGGATTTCTCAATCTCTGACTTTCTCTTTCGAAATTAGTGCACTTAGCATCAAGTGCATATTTCCAATAGAATACCACTCTTTTTCATGAACTGAAAATAGATCTGTATTGCAAGTGCATTGACGACCATATACAAATCTAAGGAATAAATATCTTCTCTAAATTATTTTAATTGACAATACATAGATCAGTGCTTTGTATGTTTTGCATTCATTATGCCATCATCTAGGACTAATTTCAGTATTTGATGTCACATGTATGAATGTGTTTCGCTCTTGTACTTCAGGAGCTCCCTGAAGGCAATTGGTATTGTTCAAATTGCACCTGCCGGATATGTGGGGAGTTGGTTAACAATAAAGAGGCTTCTAGCTCTTTTACTGCACTAAAATGTTCACAATGCGAGCAGAAATGTAATTTCCACCCTCAATTCGTACAATGTCCTTTTCCCTTTTGTTTCTTTATTAATTATTATAATTTCTTCACTGTAACTAAATGCCTTTGTAACTTACAAATATTCAATCGTGCATATCAAACCGTATTTTCAGTAAATAAATTTTCACTTAGATGGCTGTAGCATTCAAAGATGCAATTATGTGAACAAGCTTCTTACCTAATTTTGAGCAGGAAAATTGGTCAGTGATGCAAGAAGGAAAGTTTAGGAAAATTATGGATGTTTATTGTTCTTTTAAATAGTTATGTAATTTTCAGATTTTGAGGTAAAAGTTTTCATTTCTTTATTAGGTGATTGTTTTTAAGTTTTAAATTCAAAATGGGTTCCATATATGTTAGTATATGGATTAGGAATAGTTTTAAGACGTAATATTTAGTGTTTAATGGTCTTTGGAAACCTTTGCATAGGCCCCTATGGGATGATCCGATTTTGATGAATGAAAATAATTGAAATTTGTTTCTTTTTCTATTGTCTTTGGTATTCTGAGGGGAATTATAGACTTCGATGATACATGATATTATTTGGGAAGTTTTTTTGGTTGTTCGTGATTTCCGTCTTTCACCTCCCCCATGCTGCATCAGTTAGTCTTAGTACAAAGGATTTCTCTAAATGCTGCATAAATATGGACGCCTGAAGTTTTTGATTGGGAAAAGAAGCTTAAAAATTCAATTGTAATCCAAACAGTCACTTAAGTACTTGTTCAGAAAATGGTAAGTTTCAAGAAGCTTATTAATGTTAGATTATCCTTTAAATGAAGAAACTGTTCTCTTTATCAACTTTTTGTGGGTTATGAAAAAGCTGATATTAACTAAAAATGTATTACAAGAGTTAAGGTATTAGAATGCTATTTTACTTTGGTATTATACTATACCTTCCTGAATACAACTATATGAATTTTTGTATTGCAGATACAATAAAACTAATTAGCTTCTATGTGAAAGTAGATAAGCGAATTGCAACATAATCATCTACTAGTCTTGGTTTTTTGGGGGATTCTTTTAATAATGATTTATTAGCATGTTGTGTAGAAATGTAGTTTCCCTTCTAGTCTGTGTTTCTTGTAATTGTTTTCTGGAAATTCAGGTATCTTCTGTCTAATAGATATGACTGTTCTAACAGATCATGAGGCATGCTTGAAACAGAAAGATATGTATGTTGGAGCTATATCCGGTAACCAGTTCTGTAGCGGGAGTTGTCTGGAGGTACTTCAACCTTGTCGATCAAGTTTCCCAGTTTCTAGTTTGAATAGGTTTAAATATGATGTAAATGATGCTTTTCTAGAATATTATGCCCAGGTACTTGCATATTCTTATTTTCCTGCATAAAGGGAAGTAATTCATGATCAGTTATAGATATTTGCTTTATTGACTATGAAGAGCAGGTTGATACCACGGTGTTTCTGTTGAAATTTTGTACATCATTATATTTGTTTCCCGTTTGACTTTTTAACCCGATCGATCCAGTAGTTTTTTGTAGACCTAAGGTGTCTTCAATGCTGCCTCATTCATTTTATGATACACAAGTCATACATCGATTTGTGGTGCATGAGTGGTCTTCGAGTTTCCTTGTTTGGATGTATTTGGTAACTTGGACGTATTTGGTATCCTGCATTTGACCTTTGAGGTGCAGTCCTGCGGAGTTCTATGGGAATTACCCACAATTCCAAGTTGGGAATAAGATGCTGTTCACATACAAGTTTATGGCTGCTCTCCCTTTTTCCTGCCAGTTTGTAGGTTATGTCGTGCCTAATTGCTTGAAAATTCAGGAAAAAACTCTTAAATAGCATTAATCTTGTCTATTAATTTCCTGGTTCTCATCATTCTCATAACGTGTATAATGGTGCCCTCAGGTTTTCTCAGGTCTCCAATCACGTGTTGGCTCTATTAATCAGTTTGCAGATGGGTTTACATGGAGTCTTCTTAGATGCATTCATGATGACCAAAAACTTCATTCAGCCCAACGGTTTGCCCTGAAGGCAGAATGCAATTCCAGATTGGCAGTTGCTCTTACGATCATGGAGGAGTGTTTTTTGTCCATGGTGGATCCAAGAACAGGAATAGATATGATACCGCAACTTGTATATAATTGGGGGTTAGTACCTCACGATTGTTTTTCCTTGGCCTTTCCAGGCACTTTAAGATCTGTCCCTTTCCCGCCAATCTTTAACATAACATAGGTGCTCTTTTGCATTTTGTTTGCTGCTTCTCCAGTTAATCTGTGTCACTGTTAAACAGAAGTTCATATTGTTCACACTGATTTCTGGTATTCTTTATTGTGCTAGCTACTTGGGTTATCTTCATTCTACTTTTAATCGCCAATGGTTTTGAAATGCCAATTATCTGAAAAAGTTTGCGGTGTGTGTGAACTGGGTGAGTTTTTTTAAGACAACCTTCTTCCTAAAGCAAAAATAAATATAAAGGAAGAAAGAAAAGATGTCATGGATTAAGAGAGATGTACCTCCAGAATAGAGAAGCAAGGAAGTGAAAAAGATGATTTGACTCATTAAGACAGGAAATCGATGATGACCTTCTACGAAGGACACATTATGTGTATTTGAAGTTGCTCTATCTTTTGCAATGTGTTGGCATTGATAATTTGATATAACTGTTAGTGTCCCACACTTTTTTACTTGTTTCTTCAGGTTTGGCCCCTTCAAACCTATCTTCTAAAAGAAAGGGTAACCATACTTACCAAAAAAAAGAAAGGGGTAACCTGAGACATAATATTGCAATAGAAAACGCAAATTATGCATTAATACGTGATGCAATTTATTTCCAAAGTTATTTTGGTGACTTCAGGATGACCACTTTAATCTTTTGAGCTCTTTATCTTAAGAGTTTAACGCTATGGCTATCCAAGGCTTCCACTATTTTTATACATGCTTTCTCCTCTCTTTTATTCTTTTCTCTTATAGCCTCTTTCTTCTCACTTTCTCTTTTTTTTTTTCCAAGATTGTGAATTCTCGGTGGCTTTTGTAATTCTAATCTTGAAATGGACATTTCATCATCTTACAACTGCTTTGTTGAATGATGAAAAATTAACTGCCTCTGTGTTTTCAAATTATGTTCAGGTCAGATTTTGCCCGTCTGAACTTTCATGGCTTTTACACAATGGTGTTGGAGAAAGATGATGTAGTGATATCTGTAGCATCCATCAGGTAGCTTGAGTTCTCACATGCTTTCTAAGAAGTGAAGTTATCTACCTCTCTTTGTTATAAGTAGCAAATGTATATCATTTAAGGTTTGACTTTGACAAAATAATCAGAGACGGCTGGTTACCCTTCTTATTGTCAGTGCCCAGCACTTTTCTGTCATTACTGATCATTTAAAGAACACTGGGGCTTAAGATCATTCAATTCTTTTTGTCAGAGATCTAAACGGGAACTTTGATATCTTGTGTTGCATAGTTTCTTGTTTTTTCCTACCGCTTCTCTATGAGGAGGATGCTGATATTCCTGGTCCTCCAAGATTATCAAATGGCTTGTTTTGAGACATTCTTCTATTGTTCGTGAGACAAGAATTGAATTTTTTGTTTGTCAAGTATTTACATGTCTGTCATATACAATTTAACCTAGGATTTTACCTACTACATTCAGTTTTATACTTTCAATTAGTTATTTAAATCCATCTTTCATGATATTTAGCTTTTACACATTCCAGGTTCTTAGTTGCATAAGTACTCTTAAAATTTCCCTCCTGCCATATATTATGAACTTCTTATGTTGCAGGGTACACGGAACAACAGTTGCTGAGATGCCACTTATTGCAACTTGCAGTAGATACCGTCGCCAGGGAATGTGTCGACGCCTATTTACTGCTATTGAAGAGGTAGCTTTCATGCTTTTTTAAATGTAGGAATCCCACAAACCTACCTTGTAGTGCTTTTGACAGAATTAAGTTTCTATTCTGTTGTTGGTCAGTGATTCATTGACATTGTAGCTAGTGGCCAAGTAATTTTAGACGCCCTTTATCGTTTTCTTTAACTCTATCATATACTGTAGAGCATAACTGTTAATATCGACCATGTTTATGGCGCGTTTGTTTAATTTTTGGAATCGGAAGGTGGAATACGATCACTAAGAATTAGGACTTGGAATCAAATAGGTTACAACTACTATATTACACTTGATATGAAAAATGTATTTTCTATTATTCCCTTTTCCTATCATTAGACGAAAGAAAAATACGACTTTCTTTTTCGTCTCATAATTGTTTTTCACTTTCTATTATCTTCAACTGCTACTAGTGTGTATACTTTTCTGCACATGTTATATGCCATTTTTGTCGGATTAGGGAATAAAACTATAGAATTCCGATTGTTTTAATTTTTATTTGCTTCGTTTATGAAAAAATAGGGATTCTTACACACTTCTTTTATGGATGGCTGTAGATGCTAATATCGTTCAAAGTGAAAAAGCTTGTGATAACTGCAATCCCACATCTTGTTGACACATGGACAGACGGTTTTGGCTTCGTACCTGTCGAAGAAGATGAAAAGCAAAGTCTTAAGACCATCAACCTGATGGTGTTCCCGGGAACCATACTGCTTAAAAAACCGTTGTATGGAAGTCAACCCACAGATGAACCAACAGCTAAATGCATTGAAGACTCTGTAAAACAATCTAATGAAAACTGTACTGTTGTGGATAGTTCAGAGGACAAGAAAGAAGAGAAAGGAGGTGATGAAGTTGAAGGAAGTAGTTTGCAGGATGATGAATTTTCGAAGATGACTTCAAGGTTAGAGAATAGTGAGGGAAGAATGGTTTTGAATGTTGAATCTCTGGTTGTGTATGATGAGACAACTTTGTTTTCTGGAAAGACTGGATGAATGAAAAGTCGAAATATATTTATATCTTAAGATAACTTGTTCAATGTGCAGAGAGAGAGAGAGTGATGATTCGAGGGACAATTTTAACCCATGTACGGTACAGAGGGACAATTTTAACCCATGTACAGTACAGTAACGGTACCGTAGAATTTTCCTTTTAAATACATGTCTTGCCTTTGTCTTCAGTTCAAGAAAGTATTCTAAAAAATATAGCACAAGGGTAAGATGTTTAGAGGGAGGGAGGGGGGGTTTTTTTTCACAAGGGTAAGATGTCTAGAGGGGAGGAAAGAGAGTTTTTTTTTCTTTTTTCTTTTTTGAAAAAGTGTTGGAGTCATTAATTAAATAATTGAAAAAAAAAAATCAATTAAGACATGAATTGTTACATCACTTAACATGCAAGTCAATATAATGACCTAAAGGTTTTTTGCAAGACTATATCTTAAAAAAATATTTTATAAAATTATACTCCTCTAATAATTTGTGCGCTCTTTAACTTTTGGCCCACCTTCTTTCTAAAAGCAGATGATGAAGTTATCAAACAACTCTTGCATGAATTTCAAACGACGGTTAAAAAAGTAATTATTACACATTTTCAAAACCCGTCCTTACACGAAACCCACACCTTCGTGTACCTCTTCACCATTTCAATATTTCCTCTTGCATTTCATTCATTTCTCTCTCTTACATTTACTATATCTCTCTCTATGTCAAAGTCGAAGCATCTCTCTCTAGAGATCTTTTAGTGTTCGTCTTCGACAACAAGAAATCACAACAAAATATGTTTCTTCTGGGTTTCTGATTTTTTTTTGGGTTGCTGAGTTTCTGATTTTTGTAGGTTTCTGAGTTTCTTGGTAGTCTCTCTAGAGTTTATATGTGTTTCTCTGTTTTCTTCTCTAACATGATTGGTACACGAATAACGTGTAGTCATCTCGTAATGTGCATGAGGGGTAAACGACAACTGTGTAGTCATCGTGCAGTGTACAAGAAAACTACGCGGTCGTTGTGTACCCCTATTATACATTACATGATGATCATGTACCCATCGTGTAGTCTACATGAGGGTACACGACCAACATGTAGTGTACATGAGAACTACACAGTCGTCGTGTACCCATCTTGTGCATTACACGATGGCTGCATGAGCATCTTGTACCTAGCGTGTAGTCTACACGAGCATCGTGTACCTATAGTGTAGTTTACAAGATAGCGACATGCGCATCATGTACGCTTTAATTATCTGATTTTATGCCTTTCTTGAATTTTTTACAGGTTATGGCTTCATCAATGGAACTGCGATACGTCCATGACGTTACCATAATTCTCAAGGCCAGGGAAAATGCAAAGTGCAATACGCACATGATAGATGTTATCAAGACCAAGCTGACAACTCTTCAACTCTCCCTGGAGACATGTTTTTGGCCATTTCCTGGATCTCCCATCCTTGAAGTTTTCGGATGGATCTTCAGGAAATAACTCAAAAGAGAATGCCGGAATACCTTAAACATATTTAAATTGAGTTATTTGCACGGAGAAAAGTTGAACCATTATAATTTTTTATGTATAAATTGGATATGTATTATTTATACTGATTCTATGGTTTTTTTCCTATACAACTTTTAATGCCCATTTTTTATATGTTGTTGAATGCTTGGTTTTACCGTTGAATGCTTGGTTTTAGTTCTTGAAGGGTACACAATGACTTCACACTCATCGTGTAGGCTTCTTGAAGGCTACACGATGTCTACACTAACCTCGTGTACCCATCGTATAGTGTACATGAATACTCAATAAAGTAAGTACAAAATGGGTAGATTACACGATGGGTAAATAAGGCCAGCGTACCTGTAGTGTAGGCTACACGATCCTCGTATACATATCGTGTAGTGTACAGGAAAACTCAATGAAGTTACAGAATGTGTAGTCTACACGATTGGTACACCAACCTCGTGTACTCATCGTGTAGTGTACATGAAGATTCAATGAAGTAAGTACAAATGGGTAGACTCACGAAGGGTACACCAGATCAGTGTACCCATCGTGTAGACTACACGATTGTTACACGATCATACTGTATCTATCATGTAATGTACAAGAAGACTCAATGAAGTAAGTACAAAATGGGTAGACTACACGAGGTCAATTTACCCATCGTGTAGGCTACACATTCTTTAACTTCATTCTCTTCATGTACACTACACGATGTATACAAGAGGACCGTGTATCCATCGTGTAGCCTACACAATGGGTACAATGAGCTCGCGTACCCATCATGTAGTATACACATTCTGGTCATCGAGTCTTTATGTACAATACACGATGGGTACACGAGGTCAATGTACCTATCGTGTAGACTGCACGATTGTTACACGGTCATACTTAACCCATAGTGTAGTGTACATGAAGACTCAATGAAGTAAGTACATAATGGGTAGACTACACGATGAGTGCGCGAGGTCACTGTACCCATCGTCTAGTGTACATGAAGACTCAATGAAGTACAAAATGGGCGGACTACACAATGGGTAGACGAGGTCAGTGTATCCATCGTGTAGTGTACAGTAAGACTCAATGAAGTAAGTACATGATGTGTAGTCTACATCATAGTATTAAATAACAACCACAATTCCTTTTTCATATTAATATTTAAAAAATTACAAGGGTCAACATTTATATGTTAAGTGAGTTGGTCATTTCGTTAAGAGAGATGAATTAGATTTTTACACGTTTGTCGGTTGTGGCCAATTTGTCTACAACGTGCACACTTTATTCTTACTACTTCTTCACCTCTAGATGAAATTCTATCAACATCCTCAACTCGAAATCATCATTATCGTCACCAAGGTCATGACAAAAAAAACATCATCATAATGATAATTCCTTTCAAAATGATAATCACTCTCAAAGTGATGAATGCTTTCATGTAGAGGTTGTTGTGATGTTGTGGTTTCAGGAACCCAGCTTTAATAAATTTCAGGAACCCAGATTGCTGTGATGTTGTAGTTTCAGGAACCCAGTGGTTTCAGGAACTAGAGGTTGTTGTGACATTGTGGTTTGAGCAACACAACTTTGAGATGGAAATAAATTTTAGCTTGGTACTTACGAATAGTGAGATTCTAAGCGACTCTGATCCGTTCTCTTTAACAAAGAATTGTAGATCTCTATCATTTAAAATTTTAGCAGGAAGGCAGGTCAATTGGTTCTATAAAAAAATTTGATGGACATATCATACTCCAAGGAGTCTATTTGGAGTTCTTCATGCAATATGCCCGATATCTCGTGGTACGTGCAGTTAGTTGATATCTCTAATAATTTGGTCTTCTCTCCATTAAAAGGCCATATTGAACCGTTTTTCACCCAATCTCCATCATGGATTAAAAAAATTCAAACTTCATACATATTTGTATATACATCAATGAATGAAGTCAATAGAAGGAGACTGCAAAATGAAATGGAATATTACTGGATGATCGTGTAATCATTATATAGTGTACACGAGGCCTACATGATCATCATGTAGTATACACGATGAGTACATGATCATTGTGTAAAAATCATGTAGTATACACGAATACTACACGACCATCGCGTACACTATCGTGTAGTGTACATAATGACCACAGGTCGATCGTGTAGTCCTCGTGTACACTACACGATTCTCTTGTAATGAACTACATGAGGATTACACGATAATCGTGTAGTATACACGATGATTACACGAACATCTTGTAGTGTAATCGTGTAGTGTACACGAAGACTACACAACCATCATGTGGTCATCTTGTAAAGTACACGATGACACTACAAGATCATCGTGTAGTCCTCTTGTAGTGTACAAGATGATACACGATGCTCTTGTAGTACATCATGGACTATAAAGAGAAGTTTCAGATGCACTACGAGATGATCGCGTAGTGTACACGACATCTACATGATGAGCATGTACATTGCATGAAGTACACGAGGACTGCGTAGTACACGTGTAGTCCTTTAGTACACTACACAATCATCTTGTAATCATCATGTATACTACACGATCATCTTGTAGTCATTTACTACATGAACTTCAAACAACATCTTGAATGTTGTTGTTCGAACAAAAATGTCAGGAAACTCATGGACAAAAAAATCATGAAACTTCAAGCTTTCTAGAAAAAAAATACAAAACTCATACCTGCAAGCCTTCATTGAAGATGAAGTACCTTTTCTTGAAGATGATGAAATCAAACTGATTTTGCAGAAGGAAGAAGAAGAAGAATAAGATATGACGAAGAATGAGGAGAAATGAAAAATGAAGGAGAAGAAATGAGGGTGATGGAGGTGGGTAAGGAGGTAAAGTATTGAGTGAAAATTGACTTTGACATTTGATTGGACATTGTGTAAGAAAGACATTAGGAGAAAAAATTAAAAAAAAGTGAATGGAGGTAGATCAGGGGTTAGAGAGTGCACAAATTAGTTTTGGGTTATATTTCTGTAAATTCAAAAAGCTAAGAGTATACTTCTGCAAAAAATCCATGACCTAATAGTATCCTTAAATCTTATTGACGAACATGGAGGAAAACTACATGCATGTTCATAAAGGGGAGACACTTTGTTTAACAAACATTCTATCACTTAAGCTGGCTTGTTCGACTAGTATAAATATGGATCTCATGCAACCTAAAATTTTTATGTAAAAAAATTAACACTTCTGGATTGTAGACTTGTAGAGAAAGCAATACAAGACAAAGAAGTCGAAGTATTAAAGAACGTTAAACATGTGTGAGTGATGCAAATGATGTAAATAAAAAAAACTTATGCGAGTGTTGCGAATGATGTGAATAAAAAGATGCGAATGATGTGAATAAAACAACACGTGCGAGTGATATGAATAAAAAAATTCAATTAAATAAAAAAATAAAAAGTAATTTGTTTAAATAAAAAAAATTAATAAAGTATATTAAATAGTTATTCGTTTATTATCGTTAAATACAGCCCCAGTATAAATATTCCATGTTTTATAACGGCTGGTAACTGAAGGAGGAACCTCTCACAAAAAAGGAAAAAGAAGAAAACGAAAAACAGAAACTCAGATCAGTTCAGTGCTACAAAAACAGGGCGACTCACTGAGTCAGAGTCTTCTGTCACTCTCTCTCTCTCTCTGAAAGCTTCATTTGCTTCACTAACACTATAAGCCAACCTGATTTGTTGTTGAAATGATTGCTATTTCGATTGGTTGCTCTCAACCTTGTGAACCCTAGTAGGTTCTTCTTCTTGGGAATTCTTCGAAGCCATGCCTTCGTCCCCCAAGCTCTTCCATGCACGCCAATCGTCTTTGCCATTGTACTCTCGTAGATCGACAGTGCTGATCCTCTTGTGCTTCCTCGTCATCGGGTTCTCCGGGTTCATTTTCGGAGTCACCGCGTTTCTCAGTCCCGGCCTTGTGTTCAAGTGCTCTAACCAGGAGCCCAGGTCGGTCCGTGTGGTTTGGGAGAAATCTAGTGGCGGTGGTGATGGTGGTACGCGTGGGAGTGGTGTAGAACCGAAGCGGCCCAAGGTGATGGGCTTTGTGGGGATTCAGACCGGGTTCGCATCGGTGGGTCGGCGTCAATCGTTGAGGAAGACTTGGATGCCCTCTGATCGCCAAGGGCTTCAACGGTATTAGATGGCTTTGCTAAATTGATTTATATTAATGACGATTTTACATTTTGTGGTAAGTAGAAGTTTCTGGCTTATCAGGGTGAAAAATAAGAAGAATAGAAGTTTCTCTTTGCGTAGAGATTGAAGTAGGCTAGATTTAAAATGACACCTAGTAGTCATTGTGTGCTCAGATGACACATTTTCTAGGTAAATCCTGCATTTTTTAGATCGAGTCTTAAGTTATTTTGTTTTTGATTGGTTGTTGTGCTTTGTTTTGAATCTTCCAACTCTGAATACTTTAAGAATAGTACATCAGCAAGAAAACTTTTTCCGTTTTTCTTGTTCTGGTTGTACATCCTTCCATAAGAAGTAGTATGTGAATGATATGAAAATGGTTACTTTGCAGCTTGGAAGAAGCAACCGGTTTGGCTTTCAGGTTTGTTATTGGTAAAACCAATGACAAGTTGAAGATGTCTGAGCTCAGGAAAGAGGTGGTACAGTACGACGATTTCTTGCTGTTAGATGTCGAAGAGGAGTATAGAAGGCTCCCATATAAAACGTTAGTACTTCTGGTATTTAAAAGAGCAAGAAAAAAAAGTTCATGCTGCTATTTGTTACTCTACATCTCAAAATCTTCCATGTTTTAATGTTTTGAATGTCACTAATTCCCCGTTTTAATTATAGGTTGGCATTTTTCAAAGCTGCCTATGCACTTTATGATTCTGACTTCTATGTTAAAGTTGATGACGATGTGTATTTAAGGCCAGGTGATTATATCTTGAATCATAATATTAGTTGATCTTCGTCATGATATTCAATTTTGACTAATGTCAATGGTTCCATTAACTGTCAGATCGCCTTTCACTTCTCTTGGCAAAAGACCGTTCTAATCCACAAACTTACATTGGTTGCATGAAAAAGGGCCCAGTCTTCACTGATCCAAAACTCAAATGGTTAGTCTCTTTTGTATTTTCCTTTCTATAACTAGTAAACGTTTTAATTGCCTTTTAACCTTGTATACGGCAATCACACAACCTTTTCCCTCTGGCGCTTGGTAAAACATTTTACAGCATTGAATAATTGACAAATATATGGACAGGGAAAGTGTTGGAGCTTTATTATCGGTAAAAGTAATTATATTATAAACAAAAGAACCCTTAGGACTGTTAACTTTAGCTTGATAATTTTGGCTTATTTTGTTGGTTCGGACTCCCTAGTGATTAAAAACTATGAAATCAAATGTGTGTGAGGGTACATCAAATCATTGAACATTGAGGTACCTACAACACATTTGAGGCACCTCACTCTTTAACTCACATTGTTTTTGGTAAGTAAGATTTGTATTAGAAAAAACCCCGAGACAGGGTAATTACAACCTAAAGGAGAGCTATAAACACAAAGAATGGAGGCCATTCACCCAGTTTTTCTCAAACTCTAACATGGGGAATGGGATGCTCACCCATTCTTTAAGAATACGAGTAAAGTAAAAGAAGACTTTACAAAAAGAATTTCAAGTCCCCTAAAAAACTCGCTGGTTTCTCTCATGCCAAATCACCCAAAAAAAGCATGATTGAGAACCCCACAAAGACTAATCCGAAAAACATCCATTGATTGACTGCCAGCGAAAAACGTCTTGTTTGATAGAGCAAGGCACAACCCATATAAGACTATCCACAAGTTTTCACCACAACTCCCAAAAGAAATGACAGTGAAGAAATAAGTGTATTAGTTTCTTGAGCCTTTTTGCACAAGACAATCTAAGATATACCCCTCAATACATATTTAAGGTACCCTCAACATATATTTGAGGTACCCTCAGTACACATTTGAGGTACCTCACACACATGTAAGGTATCCACGGTACAGCTCGAACTCCCACTCAATGGAGAGTACTACGTATCGCCTGGCATTAGCGTCACCAGTTGAAAAGGCCAGTCCGGTCACTCCTTAAAACCTAGGTGTTAAAAAGAGGGGTACTAGAGCCTTATAACTAGCACATAATGGGCAAGTCTAGACGATGTGAGACAACATTCTAACACACCCTCCTGGACCATGACACGGTAGCCGAACTAAGCAGCATACCAAACAATCCGAACTAAGCGGACAAAGAACCGAACTAAAGCGGCACAAACAAAGGCCCAACCAAGTTCTGATACCAAGTTGAAAAGTCTAGCCCGATCACCCTTAAAACGTAGCTGTTAAGAAGAGGGGTACTAGAGCCTTATAACTAGCACGTAATGGGCAAGTCTTGACGATGTGGGACAACATTCCAACAACACCAAACCGGGTTGATAGGTGGAATTCTTGTCAATTGATGGTGAAAAATAACTGCCCCTTACCACAGGCGCTCCATCATGAAGTCGTGTCAAAAAAATGGGGGAGGAAAATGAATATTACTGCTTTAGAAGTATCCTCATTATATATTTTTCCTACTTGCTAGAGTATAAATTTATAGTAAAGATTGGCGTTAGTTAGAAGCTTCTCACCGGTCTGAGATCCCAACTCGTGCTCTAAATTCAACCCAAAAGAAAGTAGAGAATAAATAGGCAGTTACTCCTATCCTTATATGGAATTGATGACTTCAACTAGTTTCCTGAATTTTTTGGGTCTATAGTAACTAGATCCTGATGAGAGTTGAGAAGTCACTAGTTAAGAATGAAAATGGGATATTAGAGAACAAGTTGAAGCTAACGCCACCCCATACAACGATCATTCAGGGTGACGTGTTGACATAAGGAAGGCCAATCAATCAAATACAAGAAAATCTATAGGCATGATTGTGAAGCCTGTTTCCTAGATTTCTAACTTAGTAGTGATTGATTTTCTGTGATGATTGTCATTTTGTTTAGGTTGTGATGTGATTAAGGAATTAAATTGTGCAGGTATGAGCCATTGTCATATTTGCTTGGAAATGAGTACTTTCTCCATGCTTATGGTCCAATATATGCACTTTCTGCTGATGTGGTTGCAAGCTTGGTTGCTCTTAGAGAAAATAGGTGGGTCTCGTCTCCATCGTCTAAAATTGTGTTCTTTCAAGTAAAAGTCACCAACTATCACCTGAGCATCTTTGCCTTTCTTTACATATATCTTTACCAATTTATATTTTGCCGTTATACATGGCTGATACAAAGACCTCATATTTGGGGTAATTAGTATATCACATGCTTCTTGTGCACATCTTAGATATTGCTTCTCACAAACTTGAAGTTCACAACAAAAGATCAAAAACAAAAACGTGCAATTGTTCTTTTCATTTGTTATTGGATTTATGACAGAATGGGAAAGAGATTTTTGTCGTTTCTTTGAAAAGAAATATAAGATCCCGGATGAAGTGTGGGTGTAAATGTCTATCCGCCGGGATTCTCCCTATTTTTTTGCTTATCCCTGAATCTTCCTTTATGGAATTTGAATATTATATTATCACTAATGTGCTACAATTGTTTGAAATTACAGTTTTCGCTTGTTCAGCAATGAGGATGTCACAGTTGGGGCATGGATGCTCGCAATGAATGTCAATCATGAGCACAGTAAAGCACTATGTGAAACTGAGTGTACATTATCATCTATTGCTGTATGGGATATTCCCAAGTGTTCAGGTTCGAGTTTCTTATGCCCAAGATACCAGTCCTTTAAATGTGTATGTTTGATTTGTTTAGGGATATTTTTTATCAATGTGGTGGCATCAATGTTGTCATATCGCGATCCAGATCATAAGATCGTTCCATAACCACAAAACGATTTGGATCGAGTATAAAATCAAAATCTCATAGGATCGTGGTAGGATTGTAGGATCGGTGCCAATCTCTTAATTTGGGCATTTTTTTTTGTTTTGTCAAAGGGCTAGGGCTGGCTGTTGAAGCCCACCTCTTAAGCCTCCTTAAGTCCAAATCTTTGAATTTGTAAAATTTTATTTGTTTGTTTATAATATTAAGAGTAAAGTGGTTTTCGGAGAAAAATTTCCGTGAAAATTTAATTTATAATTTTAATTTTGAGAAATTTAAGAAATTAAATTTGAATTGTCTCTGTTGCTTTACTCATTAAAATACTTCAGTGAGCAAATTATTTTGAGGAACTTAAAAAATTATATTCTTGGGATCAAGCTTGAGTTGACTATTGTGAGACGTTATATATTTCAACCATTTATAAAATAAACTTATGTTCATTGTTTAATTTGAGTTAAAATAATTAATTTATTTTTTAAGGATCATATGTTTTTTAATATTATAGTTATTAACATTTACTAGAAAAGTGAATTGCATGTAAAAAAATGACAACCTTGGGTGGCATTGCATGTAAAAAAGTGAATATGGCTTACCTAAAATCTCACAGATTGTAATGGCCTCTCACACATTGTTTTGAAACTCCGATATGACCTCACTCCTTGAGACCTTCAGAACAATTTCTGCAAATAGCACTCAAATTTTTCACTCTGAAAGCTACATGAATATTATTTTGAATGCAATGCATACTCAATAGTGGTAGGCCACCTCTTACCAAAGTTCAAGTTGAGGGTAGAAATTTTAAAGGTGAGTGATATTTAGTTAGTTAATGTTCTTATTGCAGGGCTTTGTAATCCAGAAAAGAAACTATTGGAACTCCACGAAAAGGAAAGCTGCTCAAAGAGCCCTACTCTACCGTCTGATGATTAGAAATCATGAGCTACCACTGCATTGTTTCTCCGTCGGTGAATGAGAAGGCGCTTCAAAGGAAGCTACAGTTTCACTCGCGTATTATCTGCGTATCCGGGTTTCTCATTCACCTTTTCTGATACTTCTTGTTTTCACAGGATACTATACACAATATCTTCCTCTCTCTTTTCATTCTTTTCTTTTTTTCTTCTTTTTTTAGTTTTCTAATGAGAGGGAGTCTCAGATTAGAAATCAAATGGATATATAGTCCATAGTTTGTGATCACACACATTAATTTCATTCATCTAATCAATATTCCCATTCTTTAGAGTTCCTTTAACTTGTATTAGCTTCCTCACCACAATTCCATTGTGGATTGGTTTCCTCTGAAATGACTTGGGTTGGACCTTGAGCATTCAAAATGATGAAGAACTAAAAAAAACCACCCTTTCCCATCCTATTTGTAAGAAGAATGTGAAGTTAGTTTACGATAGCAGACCAGTACTGAGGTCTAAGACTTTATCCATCATTAGATCACCTCCCGATCATGTCAATGGACATATCCAAATACTGGAACCGAGTCGGTACCTTAGAAAAACCATTTTCTTATATTGAAGAGTATTTTTGATGGAGGGACTAAAGATAGTGAATGCTAATTGAAATCTCCAACAAGTTGACAAGGACACTAAAGGTAGACTAGGAAGATTAAAGAGAGTAGTTGAAAACGTGAGATGAAGTTCTCAACTCAACTCAAAAAGCAACCAATCATAATTGAAGTCATCTGGAAATGATTTTAGGCTGTGGTTGATTGAAGAGTACCACTCAAGAGAAGTAAAGAAAACAGTCCTTCAATTTCGTCCAATAATTTGCTTTTTGGCCATAGAGAAATATGGGTTATACTTCTCATTTTGTCAATTCAATGGTTGCTTCTCTAGGGTGTCACATGCTAAACTTTTCCTTTTCTTCTTCTTTTTGCCACTAGGATTATTTCCATATCTTAATTGGTTGATTTTTTTTAGATCTTAATTGATTGATTAACAGAAAAAAAATAATAATGGGTGTCAAAAATATATTTTGCATTATTATTAATATTACTACTAGTTAAGTTACACGTATAGTGCACGTAATATGTAATTTTTATTTTTAACTTATCATTTTGATTATTTCTAATATATTACTTTTAAATAAAATAAAAACACCATAATTATTCTAATTATGATGATTTTAAGTTTGATTGGTTTCAGTATACTGTTTATTTGATTTTATGTGACAAATAAACTAAATAATAGTGCATCATCGACCAATTATAATTCTTATTCTCTGTTCATTTTTAATATATTTTTGTATAAATGATCATTTTTATTATTGAAAAATGAAGAGACATTTTTAATATATCAAACATTTTTTTTGTATAAATGATCATTTTATTATTAAAAAATAGAAACAAAATACGGATATAATAAGATTGTGTTATTATAGGAAAAAAGAAGATATATTGTTTCAACCAATCGTGGAAATAGGTCACTTTCATTGAATAAATGATAATTATGTAAAAAGAAGAAAGTGGACCCTATTGAGACTAACATTTGTTATTGGTAGAAGAGGATGTTAGACACAAGCAACCTTGGGAAGCAAAATTTGTCCAAAAAAAATCATTTTCTCCATTTTCTTTTCCTCCTCATAATAAATTAGCTTCAATTATTGATACGAGACAACTAAGGCCAGTCCTTTGCATCAACCTCCTTCTCATCCATGAACTACATTACTATCAATCAGATCTCTCCCTATATATAAAGAGTTTTATGTTTATAAATTTCCTTTCATTTTGGGACTCATTGTACTCACTGAACTTAATTGTGAAAGTTAAAAAAAATCTAATTTTAATTATCTTTCTTAAAATAATAAATAAATCAGTTTAAATTTTAGACACATGACAACAAATTATGAAGATATGAATATTACGTCTTCAGAGTTACTAATTTTTTTTTTTACCATAGGAGATAGGTAGCCTAAGAATGATAAGAAACCCTCAAAGCAACCGAGTACTTGCAAAATACATGGTTTGAAGCACTTTTTGCGCAAAATAAGAATATTTTCAAGAAATAAATGAAACAAATACTCCATTTATATGCAGAAAATATACAAAAAATTCTAAATTTTAGAGAATAGACAAATTTTGGGGGTTGTTTTAAGAAATAATAATTTTTTAATAGTTTTAGGTAAGTAGCAGATTTTTCTAATCAGTCAATAATTTTAGATTAAAATGACCATAATCTATATATAGTGTGTTTGATAATTTTTCGGGTATATCAGATGTATACAGATGATATACCGATTTGAAAGATGTTAATATTAAAGATGTAATTAATGTTCAAAATTTAAAATTTAAAATATCTAATATATATATATATATATATATATATATATATATATATTAATTATGTGTTTGATGATTTTTCAGTTATATTATACCGACTTGAAGGATGCTAGAATTAAGGATGTAATCAATACTCAAAATTTGAAATTTGAAAATACATCATTTATATATGATGTGTTATATATGATTTTTCAGGTATATTAGAGATTTATAGGTGATATTCAAATTTGAAAGATGATATACTTATTTTTTTTAGGTATATCATAGGTATATAGACGAAGAACTCAACTGTGTAGCTTCGAAGATGACCTATATATCATGAAGAAAGAAGATACACGATCTAAAATGGTTTTTTCTTCAAACTTTAGCTGATATTAAGAAAAATATAATCAATCATTAATTATCTTCAAATTTAATTAAAAAAATCAATAAATTACTATTTGAATGAGAAAATATTAATTATCGGATTTTTTAATTAATTACAAGAACTCACAAAATCATATTGTGAAATCTGTATATTCAAGGTTAAAAGCGTCAGATTATAATTTCATCAACAACTGGTTGATGACGTGACAATAAAAATTGTCTATTTACTTAAAGTTTGAAAATTTTGATATTTCTTAAATTAATTTTCAAAATTTGTCTATTTGGTACAATTACTTAAACTAAAATGTATAAAAAACTTTCCTACTAAAGACTAAAGCTAAACCGTGGAAATTGATATCATGTTTTGGTTGAAAAGAAGGAGAAAAAACCAGCCTCATTTTAATTAAAAAAAAAAAAGAGGTACCTCAAAGATATATTTAACCTTATATGAAGTGCATTGCATACATGATAAAATGAAGTGTCTTTAATACATTAACAATATGGAATATGATAGTTTTGACATGTATTTTTTTTACTGATAAGTGAGTTGGTCTAGGGATTTAAATCCACTGATCTATTTCTCCAGATAATAACCGTAACTTAAAAATGTATTTTTAGTGATAATGACAATTATATTATCTTAATCTTGATGGATAAGTAATTCTTGCAAGCTCAAAACTTTTGGAACATGAAATGAGTTATTGAAGTTTCTTGTCAAAATTGCCAACAAAATTTATAGAATTTGTAGCATTTAGGTTCTTGTTTTTTAATCATTTTTAAACATATTTAAGGCAGTAGTCATTTAATGTTGACTTTTTTTTATACCCACAATAACCTTGTTTGCTTAAACTATTATATCTAAATAATATACAATTTTCAGATCTTAAACAAATAATAAATAATTTTACGTTTTGAACAATCAATGTATCTAAGTATTAGATAAAATTCTTGATTATATACCTAAATATTACTCCATTATTCAAAAACTTCTTTGTGGGTTATCATAGTAAGTTGAGTTGCCTTTTAGTTGACTATTTTAACTGTCATTTAATTTGCTAATAATTATTTTTAGCTATCTTGCGAAATAAATTTCTCTACTAAAAAACCTGTATAGTTAATTATAAAAGCCTCGTTAGTTAGATGAACATATATTGCCAAAATACCATTGCAATCATAATCAATGATTAAGTGAACAATAATCTTATTCAAATAATTGGATAATATAAAGATTTGGGGTCGCTTAATTCATTTTTGTGGTAATTATTGATGTTTTGTTGGTGAAGCTTTTCCAACGAACATATTTGAGAAGAGTATATTTCAAGCTAGGCTAGGAGAAAAAAAATTCTTCTTATAACTCTTGTTTTTTGTTCGAGGTATGTTTTCAAATTTAGATATAAAATGTATGAACAATTTAAATGATATTCAAGTTATTAAAGTGTATATCATTCAAAACTAACACATATAGTATTTTTTTTTACGTAGAAACGTGCACATCACGCGATAGAATTTGAACCTTCGAAATAACAAAAAAATATGTTTCAATCAAATTCTACCTACTTGAAAAAAGAAAAAAATCCTTCTTATCACTCTTATTTTTTGTTCGAGGCATGTTTTCAAATTTAGATATAAAATGTATGAACAATTTAAATGATATTCAAACTATTAAAGCATATATCATTCAAAACTAACGCATATAGTATTTTTTTTACGTAAAAACATGCTCGTCACACGATAACATTTGAACCTTCGAAATAATAAAAAAAAATATGTTTCAATCATATTCTACCTACTTGAAAAAGAATTAACTAAACGAAGGACATAATCCTTATATCATATATCTACTCCTACTTTAATAATATATGATTTGATGTTTTCAAAGATAAGAGCATGTTGTGTTTTGTTTGCTGAAAATCATTTTCAATTTCCATTTTGTTTGTAGTCATCTCCAAAAGGTTGTAACATCTTATCTGTCTTTCTTTCTTATTTTTTCAAATTTGCTATATGAAAAATATTTCTTAATAATTAGTATTCTTAAATATCTAATATGTAATTTATACAACTCGACAACTATATTGATTTACCACCAACGTTTTTTTCTACAAAATTACCATATATTGTAGTGTATAGGTTATTTCAAAGTTTTACATACAAAATAACTCTTATATATTTTTAATATACCAGATTGATCTTTTTTAAAGTTCTACATGTGTTAGTTTCTTTTAGATATAATAATGATATTTTTGAAATTTAGTGTTTCACCCACTATATAATATTAGTTAAAGGATTATATTTACATATATTATTTTCCAGGGGTATTTTTTGCATATTATTTCTATAACATGGTCATTTTTGTCAAAAACCTTACTTTTAAAGTATTAAGGGCGTCGAACCCATATGACATAATGTGATGTAATAAGTATGAAGTTTAATCATTTGTGTCAATTTGTATCGTCTTATTTTTTCTTTCCAATAAAAGCGTATACATTCTTCTAATTGAAAATTTCTTATCCAAGTTGCAAATTAGAAGAGCTCCTTCTCACCGGTAATGAGACACAATCCTCTTTATTCATAGTTCTTAGATTAACATCTTTTCTACATTATTTAGGTATAAAATTTCATAGGATATACATCTATTTAAATTAAATTAAAATCAATTAATTAATTAATACATGTAAAAAAAGTTGAGCTCTTCTTTGCAAATGTTGATTAGTGCTTATATAACCATCACATTTAGAGGCTCAAAAAGAGAGGTAATTCATATAAAAAAATTAATTACTGTCATGTATTGGCGGATACTATATTGCTGTGTTAAAACCAATTATCTATTATAAATATAAATTTTTCACGCTCTAATACATATTTACTTAAAATATTCAAATATCCATATATATATATATGAAAGTATAATTTAATTATGTTATGTGAAACAATATTGAGTTTCAGATAATGTAAAAGGGGTAGAGAGATTTTTTGTTCGAAGTCATGCAAATGATTTTGTCCGTTGAGTAATTCAATGATGGTCCGGTGGTTGGGTTTCCAAGTGCACAAAAGTCATACAAACAATAGAAAGAATAAGTTAAAGTAAAAGGTATTTATACTATTAACCTTGATTCTATGAATGTGTAAGAGACTCTCAAAACTGCAGAAGTCACCAGTATAATTTGTTTTGTATCTGCAAACTAAACAAACTAGTCATCAATATGATTGCTGCTCATCAGAGATGGGCCTCACGTGCCCCTTGCAGTTCACTCATGCAAATAATTAATAATTTGATTGGGAATGGGAAAGAGAGAGTAGGGTTACAATGGATTTGGTTTATTGACAATTGATGTATTCTGTGTCATCCGATCATTAAGGATTTTTTTTATATATATTTTTTTTATTTTTTCAGTTAGACTTCTTTAGACTATTCAGATATTATCAGATGATCTAGGGTTCTCAACCTATAAACTATAGGATTCTCAGAATTGCAAGAAAACATAACAAATCAAGACAAACTCTTCTCTTCTCTCTCAGGCTAGGAAATTGCCAATCCATTGATATACCACCAAGTTACAAAAGCTGTACTTGTAAATCAATCACCCACTGGATAATAGGCACAAACGAAAGAACAATAGAGACTTGACCAACCTATAAAAATAAAATGGTATGTCTCTGTGACATTTCTTTCTCTGGTTCAATTACCGAGGGCTATAATCATAGGTGCTGATGAAACACAGCATACACGAAGGAGGCAAAATAGAGAAACTTTTATATCTCTTCTCTTCTCCCTTCATCAAAACGTACAGTAATCTTATTAAAAGTTTAAGTTGTTATGTTAAAAACAAATTCATCATTTAAAATTATTTCTCAACAACCAATGTAGCCGTGTTTACTGATTTTTTTATGAGTCTACGCGTGTGTGCATGTAATTTTTTTTAAATGATGGAGGAAGATTGTTAATGTGTGAGTTTGAACTCAATATTTTTCTCTATAGATTTATGTTAAATTATCAATAATATGAAAAACTTAAGTTATTAGATTAAGGCGTATGTTTATTTTAATTAATTCTTAACATGTCTCCCATGAGGTACCTAACTAGCATAAAATTTTCCCTTCTCTCTCTCTTATAACTAGATATGCTTTAGAGTAAAATAACTGAGAGCAAAACAAACACTCAAATCAAAGGAAGTTTCAAAAGAATTTTTTTATTAAGAATTTATAATGAATGAATAATATAACAACAATGACTTAACAGTAAGGAGCTCCAGGACAAACTTAACAGCTTAGCCATTATCCTATGACAACAATGACTTAACAATAAATATACACTTTTAATTACCTCTATTTTCATTTCTGAATTCTAATATATTAACAAGGAAAGTATAATGTTCTTATAACTTTTTTTTTCTAGGATCCACACAGCATCGTCAAACATTAGACAAATGTTTTGCCTTAAAAGTTTTGTGTAATTAAAAGGAAGAGGATATAACAAATCAGTTTGCGTACAATTACAATATACAATGACCACCGATATATGTTAGTATATCGATCTATGACAAATCATTAGATCAAATCTTAGAAGAACTAATCCAATGACCAATGATACACTTAGTTACTACTATAACATGTGTAATTGGGACATTAAAACCTGTTATATTTATTTATAATTGTAGGCATTTGATTATTTTGAGTCTGACTCACTATGGTTAATTTTTTATTACGTCTAAGTTTTCCCTTAAATTTATGTAAATCCGTACTCTAACATTTGAGAATCCTCACATGCAAACATTCTAACTTTATTTTGTCTCTATGCGGTATTTGGTGGAAAAGCAACTTTTAAATAGCATCTTTGATTCAAAAGTTAAAACTAATTCGATGTTAAATCACAAAGTATTTAATATGGACTTTCGAAAATTGCGTTTTCATAAAATTTCATCTTATTATATTTTTTTAAGTCCAAAACTAATATTTTCTAACAACATTGTTTGAATCATAAAAAAGCAGTAGCATAATTAGGCTGCATAATTATTCAAAAGATAATGACAGTTATTCTACTTGGATAACTTCGACAAAAATGCGAAAAAAATTAAATACTGAAAACGCACCATTCATATAAGTGTAATAATGAGTTGACAGTTTAACCAACTTTTAACAAATATAGTTAGCCTAGTTAAAGATTTCCGGCTACTATGTATAGTAATTAAACCCGTAGAGATTAATCAAAGTTACGTTATTCTTCTTGATCTCTCTCAACTTCTTTATTCTCTATCATCTTCTTCACTCGAGCTTTTTTTTCTTTCCCTTTCTCTCTCTCTCACTGAAATTTTACGTGGTATATATAGAGCCTCAATAGACACACGTCTCTCCAATAGCAAAAATAAACTCTAATGTCACGACTGGAGGTTATTCTTCTTCTCGACCTCACTCACCTATCTTTCTTATGTCCAACATCTGATCTCCATAAGGCTAGACTCAAACAATTTTTGTCTTTTGAAAATACCAGGTCTCATTAATCTTGAAAGCTCACTCCATGTTCGACTTCGTAACCATGACTTGTCCAGGCAAATATCTACGAAATGACTAAGGATAGGTCACTGCAGCTATTAATCCCAAGTATGAACAACGACTTTCATAAGATCAAGCCTTTATGACACTGATAAATGTATCTCTCTCCCCCATGACACTCTCTTATGCGGTTGGGTGCAAGACTTCTTGGATGAAATGTTCTTCTCCATAAAATAAATGGGTTTCCAACAGAATACAACACACTATGCACTTCAATAAGGATAAGAGTCAAGCCTTGACATTAGAAGAACTTCTTCTTTTAAAATTAGAAGAAAGGTTTATTGACTCAAAGTCCAAACAACAAGAATCACTTTTTCAATCTACTGCTTTACTTGCTGCAAACACTGGTAATTTCAATAGAGGGGGAAATTTTAACAAGAATTATGGAAGAAGGTTTTTCAGAGGAGATAGATCATATAATGGTAGAAGCGCTTTCTTTCAGAGATAGTTTTAACCCTTCTCCACCTCAGTATAGTCAACTTCAGAATCATTATTCTATTCTTAGAGTACCATATCAAAATATAACATTCTCAAATGAATCTCAGGGGGGAGAACTTACTTCCAAATTTTTCTTAAGCCAGGGCATAATGTTATTGATTGGTATCATCGAATGAACTACTCTTACCAGGGGAAAGAATCCACATGCACAATTGGCAACAATGCTGCTATGTACTCTCAATCATCTACTGTATCAAAGCACCCCAGTTTGGCTTCTGATATAGGATATGGCTCACACATCACCCTGACATGAACAATTTAGTGGCATCATGTGAATATAATGGGGAAGACAGCATAACCATTGGCAATGACCAGAAACAACTAATAACTCATGCAGGTTCAAGTCTTCACCCTACTCTTTCACACATTTTTTCACTTAGACAAAGTATTTTTTTGTTTCTCATATTGCTTCTAACCTTCTATTTGTGCATAAGTTCTATAAATATAACAAATGTATCTTCATCTTTGATACTGACCTATTTTGCATTCAAGATAAAGCCTTGGGAAAACTCTTTCACCTTGGTCAAAGTAAGGATGGACTATATCCCATTCCAGCTTCTCAAATGATATAAAGTCTTCAAATCATAATTTTGCTGAAATTTCTACTACTACACCAACTGCTTGCTTGGGCACCATATTAAATGATATATTATGGCGTAATAGATCAGGACATGTTTCTAATTATATTGTAAAACATATTCTCAATAAAGCAAATTTTTCATATAATGTTTCTTCTCAAGATTGTATGTGTCAAAGTTGTCTCCATGCTAAAATGTCCAAATTTCCTTTTCAAGTTTCTAGATCAATAACTACTTCTCTTTTGGAAATGATACCTAGTGATGTTTGGGGAGCATCTTCTACTATTTCTTTGGCTGGTTATAAATATTATGTCTCATCATAGATTATGTTTCAAGATATACATGGTTGTTCCCTCTTAAACTAAAATTTGAAGTGTGTTCTATCTTTCATAAGTTTAACCCTTTGTTGAGAACTTATTGTCAACAAAGATTAAAATATTTAAGAGTGATGGTGGAGGTGAATGCTCCAATGCTTTACTAAAAAACTATCTCCAAACAAGTGGAATCTTCCATAAAAAAAATCACGCCCCTACACCCCTCAGCAAAATGGGGTTGCATAAAGGAAAATCATACACATAGTTGAAACAACCATAGCTCTTCTACATAGGGCCTCTCTTTCTTTAATTTTCTGGTATCATGCTTTTGCTGCAGCAATATTTCTCATAAATAAAATGCCAACTCCCTCTTTTAACCATAACCATTTGAGAAACTCTTTGGTCATTTACCTACTATTCTCAGCTTAGAGTTTATGGATGTGCATGTTATGCACTCCACAAATCTTATACCAAAAACAAGTTTGAATCCAAAACTGTTCAATGTGTTTTTCTTAGCTATGCGCTTGAATATATGAGCTATCTTTGCTTTGAACCTACATCTGAGAAGATTTATACTTCTAGGCATGTAATATTTGATGAGAATTTGTTTCCATTTGCATCTGTCAATAACAACATCACATCCCAGTGATATGACATCGTCTATTTACATCTCAATAATCTTCATTCTACTTCTTTTGAAATCACTACACAGCATAAACTACTCATCATCTTCTTCAGATAATAACATATCAACTTCTTCATCTTAATCTAGCATACTAACACAATCTCAAAACACATGGTCATAGGTCACTAGTACATCTTCCACTGGCAAGAATGTAGTAGGTTGTAAGCGGGTGTATAAGCTCAAATATAACCCTGATGGCACCGTGGCTAGACACGAGGCAATGGTTGTTACAAAAAGTTTTCATCAAGAGCTTGTGTTGGATTATGAAGAGACTTTCAGTCCATTTATAATGAAACCTACTATTATAATTATTCAATCTCTTGCAGCTCAATTTGGTTGGTATTTGAGACATTTAGATGTAAAGAATGTATTCTTTCATGGATACCTAAAGGAAGAAGTGTACATGACACAACCATATAGTTTCATAGATAGAAAACCTCCTCAATATATATGTAAGCTTCATGAATCCTTTTGTGGGTTGAAGCAAGCTCCAAGAGTCTGGTTTGACACGTTTACCACTCACCACTACACTGAATTTGTAGTTTCCCAAGCTCATTCTTCACCCTTTGTCAGAACAGCTGGCTCATCTATTACATACCTTTTATTGTATGTTGATGACATAATTCTCATCGATATTGATAATGTGTATATTGAGCAACTTATTAAGATTTTGTGGTAAAAAATTTTAGAAGACTGACCTTGGCCCTCTCAAATATTTTCTAGGACTTCACATACAGTATACCAATTCAGGAATCTTCATCCATCAACCTAAGTATGCTCATGATTTTATTCTCAAGTCTAGAAAGGCAGAAGCAAAAGCTTGTAACTCTAGCTACTTTACAAAGACACAGCTCTAGAGTCACATTGGCTTACCTATCTCAGATGTCACTGAATATAGAAGCATTATGGGAGCACTTCAATGTCATACTTTCACTCGTTCAGACATCACCTTTGATGTTAATCATGTATGCGAATTCATGCATTCACCTATCTCATATATCTCTTGTAGTCAATCAAGCGTCCTTGCAAATAATGAACTTGTAATCCCATAAATAACAGACTGAGAGATCCACACCAAGATATTTCAAGTCAATCCTCAAACACACTAGGACGTGTGTGAGCACAGAGAATAAATCAAAGATACTTTTTCGTCTTTAGATGTACTCAACACGTGAGATCTAGAGATTTGAAGAAGGATTATTGTGAGATAAAACTCAGAGAGAAAATTAGGAAAACTCACAGATCTTTTTTATTAACCTTTTATCACAAAGTTACACAACTCTCAAGTCAATAGAATAATATCTATATATATCTTGTAGGTCAAGACTCATCAGATTTTAGAAGTAAACAATAAGTTATTTATTTAATGTGTCATTGCATGGAGACCCACTACAATTTGGTGCGACACTGTAGTGCCATATGGCACTACAGTAACTCGTGTCAATCTTTGATTCAAAATCACAGACTAACATGTAGCAGCCTAATATGCCACGTTATAATTATCTTATAACTTATTATTTATATTAATCAGATAAATATCTAGATATCAGTTAATTCAAAATTAACTTATCTGATCTCCCAATCAATTATATTATCTGTTAATTAACATATTAGATAAACCAAATTAAATCATTATCTCATAATTATTTAATTTTACAAATCAAATATTTTGTATCATTAATCGATCAACATTAAATTAATCGATATTATTATTTATTTTTAATTTCTACGAATTACAATAAATAACATTATCAACTATTTCTTAGTTAATTAATATCACATAATTATCTCATAATTATATACTTGCCCTAGAAATTTAATTCCTTATGCAAGTTAGTTATTTTCTCATGTCCTGAAATATTCACACCCTAAACTATGTAGTACAGAGGTGAATCGAAGACCATGAACCCACAATTCTAAGCTCCAATAAATCAGATTATTAATTAAACTCTTTAGTTAAATAATCTTATTTTTTTAATTTCATTATTACTCTATCATAAATCTGGAATTGTATTCTTAGAAATTACAAAATATATATTTACAGAGTATTCTTGTGTAGTCCATTGATATAATAACTTCATGTTGCCGCGTCCTCTAATTATTGGTTCGTAAATTAGAGCTGGTTAAAATTATCATTTTACCCTTTTAATTACCTCTTGATCGTTAAGTACCATTAATTCACTAGTGAACGACCAATTTATAATCATATTATAAATTAGAGTTCAATAACCATTTAGTTTTAGAATTAACACTTGAGGGAATATATATATATATAATCCATTAGGAAAGCTTGAATTCCATATCTTGTATTATCATATTCTCAGTCATCCATATCAATGAATCTCCAAAACAAAAGTTACTAGTCAGTTTTACAAACAAAACTTAACGAGTGAATCAAAAGATTCAGTAGACATGCATAGGAGTTCATGACTACTCATGGTTCAGACTAATCTACATATGATCATCAGTTTTGATGTATATTACATCTTCATGAAAAATGATAAGTTAATAAAGATATCAATCAACAGCAGTCATGTCCTATATAATCTAATTATATAAAGTATATTCTCTAAGATGTCTATCCACATCGGTGATCCGGATCTAGATCATATGCATTAATTAGTTAACCGTACTAGCAATCATTCATTAAAAATTATATACTTTAATATGTTGCGGACTATTTTATTCATTTTCTGCGATCTTAATCCTCTCGTACTTATACAATATCATAGTCTCATTAATGAATAAGAAATTTTCATATATTTATATATAAATTATTTAACAATAATTTAAAAGAACAATTATAAGAAAAATATAATTTCATTAACTTCATATTAAAATTGTCTATACACATGCTTTGAGGGCACCATGCCCAACAATCTAATGATATCGCTTATTTAGTCAAGTCACAATTATCCACACAAAATTTAATTGTGACTTTGTGAATATAACTCATTATTTCAGATTTCGTGACTTGATTTAGAATATGTCGTTTTAGGGTCTGTCAAGTCTAAACTACATCATTTAGTCCTATCTTCTTAAGATGTTTAACCTTGATATTGATACAGTTCAAAACCTTCCTTAGGAGGATGAAAAAAAGGCATCTCAAGGCTCTCACTATATCTCACGGTGTTATACTAATGATGGAGACCATAGGTTACATTGACATGTCAACCTTCTCCCACTCATTATTTTATAATTGATGTATTTCTATCTTAACTAATCAACAAATTCTAAATTAATTACTAGTTAAAATAATCACATGAATTGCAATTTAATTATTAATTCAATCTAATTGGTCTAAGTTCATTTAACCTCATTTTAAAGTGCCTAATTTCAAATTAGGTGAACTTAGAATAACTAATTAATTATATTCATCAAACTTTAATAAAACACTTTTAATAAAGTCAATTATCCCAAAGGTTACTCTGGCATTTAGATTGGTGTGATTACCAAGTTTAACTAATTAAAACTTAGCAGTGTACATGCAATTGATTTCTCAAAGTAATTTATATAAACTCGTTAGGAATGTCCTAATCAATCATGTTTCTATTAATGAGATACGTAATTAAATAAAACTGTGTGGAGTTTCATGAATGGCATGTGATCGACTAATACATGATTATGTTATCAATCATATCAGTAAACATTTATTTAACCAATTAAATAAATAAATGATGAACTGAGTGACTATTGTGTATTTCTAAATTATAACCTTTTAAAAATAAAAATAATTACAAAATGGATTTCAAGAATACTTATTTCCAAAATAGCTTATTCTCCACCAGAGGTACATCTTCATAATCTTCAAGTTTTGATCAAAACTCTTTTAATTAGGATAAACTATTTTTTTAATTAAATAATCTCATTAATTTTCTTTTTAAAATTAATTGAATTTGATTAGTAAAAAAATGATTTGATGGCTCATAAAATTTGGGTCAAACCCAATCAATTAATTAATTTTAATTTTCAAAAAATTAAAATGGATAACTGTCCTTTTAAAATTTCAAAATTCAAAGTCAAAATTTTAAAAATAAAGGATAGGATTAGGGTCTTCGCGAACATCGTGGGGATCACAGTCTTAGGACATCGACCTTGTACCCCGATAGTCGCAGGGACTGCCTGTGGCGCTTCCCGCTCCATCGCCATCCCCGCACCCGGCACCGTTGCCGGAGTCGTCGCCGGCGACAGATTTCCTCCAAGGAGTTCCACTCTTTTTCTTCTCCGCATCAATCTGGCGTTCTTCGTCTTCTCCCATACGTAATTTTTACAACATAATATTTAAAATAAAAATTACAAAAAATCATATGCCCCAAAATGGCTTACACAAGATCTAAGCAAAATAAAGAACAAAGCCTAAACCCAAAACTCACCATACAATTAACGATTCATCATTAAATCATTCATTCAAAAAACATAACCATCCATGCATTCATAGATATCAACATATATAATGAATAATACAAGAACACGTACACATTATTTAATGTATGCATATATAAAGATAGATTTGATACCAATTGTTAGAATTGGCGGCGTCACGCGGTGGAGGCGTGGCTTTAAAAAAATTAAAACTTTCTTGATTTATAAAATGAAAACAATTGCACTGCACGATTTCTAAAAAATAAAAACCTTTTAGTGAAAAACAATTTCTCATCGGATCCATTATATATGTATACATTAAATATAAGACATATAAATATATGAATTATACCTCTTGTAGTCTATCAAGCATCATTGCAAACAACGAACTTATAATTCCATGAACAAAAGGCTGCGAGATCCACATCAAGATCTTCCAAATCAATTTTCCAAGCCAATCTTCAAATACACTAGGATGTGTGTGGGCATGTAGAATAAATCATAAACACTATTCTGGCTCTGGATGTACTCAACACATGAGATCTAGCGGTTTGAAGAATGACTATTGTGAGACAAAACTTTTAGAGAAAATTAGGAAAACACACAGAGCTTTTTTATTAACATTTTCTCACACAGTTGCACACTCTAAGGCTAATAGAATAATATCTATATATATTTTCTAGGTCAAGGCTCATCATATTTTGGATGTAAATAATAAATTATTTATTTAATGCGTCATTGCAGTGTGATCCACTGTAATTGGTGTAACACTGCAGTGTCACATGACATTGCAGTGTGCCGTGTGTATCAGCAATCCCTCACGGCACTCTGATTCACGGCACCGCTGAAGTTCCGCGTGGTGCTACAGTGTGTCCCATGGCACTACAATATTTATGATCGTAATGCTCTCGTACTTATAAAAGATCATAGTTTCATAAATGAATATGAAATTTTCATATATTTATATATAAATTATTCAACAATAAAATTGTCTATATACATGCTTTGAGATAATCGAGTCCAATTACGACTGTTAGATTGAACTAAAGAATGTCGGTCACAGATTATGGGAGTAGAGACTCTAACGGTTGATGTAGACATGTTATGGAACATGTTAAATTGACCAGTAACCAATTTGTTTAGAGGAAAGTCGTTTATCTAGCTCTAAATCTAATTATTACACCTTAAGGTTATTTTCATAATTACCTTAATCCTAAGATGAATATGAAACTTGACTTAATTACTTGCCATATTTTATATGCATGAGTGAGTTCGAACTACCAGATAATACCTCGATTGTTGAGATCATGATTCAACTATATTGGAGTTGCGTGATTCACAGATTTAGAATTTGTGGTAAGATTGTAAAAGCAACAATATCGCATCATACTTTATTGATAAGTGTGTAAATAAATAAACCGGACATGGTACTCAATGACATGAGTCATTGAATAAGTCATGGTGATATGTATGAGATATTTCACTGAAATGTTTTTGTTATTCACAGTTAATAAAGGAGTTAAAAAAATAATAACTAGATGGGTAAAATAGTAATTTTACATCACACTATTGTTACTGATATTCATGAAGGTAATATCGTAAAATATTTTATGGACCGTGAAATATAAATATTTATCTACACTAACAGAAAATGTAGTGTGCATGAATCGAGATTGTATTCGACATTTGACCTATAGTGGAATCGTACGATGTGGGGACTAAATAGGCCGAGAATTTATGGAGATAAATTAGCCGGGTTAATACTATAGCTTTGTTCATGTGCGTCCATTTGGTCTCAGGAGTAATTTATAAGGACATGAATGAGAAATAACGTCAGTTAGACCAAAAATGTGTTTTGGACAAAAATACACTTCGTGAGCCCCCATATGAAATGGGTGTTATCACTAAATTAGTGAAAAAATAAAATTAATGTTCAAATTAATTTTTTTTATTTTTTAATTATTAGACAATTAGTAAATAAAATAAATTAATTAATTAATTGATAGAGATCAATTTAGACTGATGAATTTGGACATAATTTTTTACTCTAAGGGAGATATAAAAAGCGACATCACAGTGCAGGGAGACTGTACATTTCAATTTTATCATATAGGGGTATATGGATAAATTATGTAATTAATATATAAGAGAATTGCATTAGGGTTGCATCCCTGACCCTCCCTAACCACAGTGTATTAAATCAGAGCAGAAAAAAGTTTCTTTTACTCTCCCTTACTCGTTGCCGCCGAAAACTCTAAGTGGAAGAGAAAATTTTATTTTCTCCTCAACATTTATTTTGAGAGCTCACACTCAATTCCTACCGATATCATTAAGAGATATACTTCTGATTCCAACGGGTGATTGTCGGTGCGATGATCAATTACTAGCTCTGTAAAGAACGAAGAACGCGAGATAGAAATTAGATCCTGCCAAATCAAAAATTCTCCATCAATTGAAAATGTATAATTGTTTATTCTCTTCTTGATACATTTATATGATTATACATGTTCATTGATTGGTTTTATGTTTAATTGGATGAAACGTCTGTATGAATTTTTTTTGAAATTCCTCCCATGAACTAGTCATAGCTCATTAATTTTTCTTCGAAATTTAAAACTCGATTCAAAACATTCCACTACTGGCTTTCTTTTATTCCTTGGCTCCAATCCCATTTCTTGGAGTGCCAAGAAGCAAACAACTATTGCTCGATCATTTACAGAGGCAGAGTACAAAGCTTTTGCCAACACTATTGCAGAGTTTTCCTGGTTAAGATAAATCCTACGCGATTTGCATGTACTTTTGAAGTAGCCTCCCTCTTTGTGTTGTGACAACACCTCTACTATCTTCCCCGCATACAACCCAGTTTTTCATGCACGTACTAAACACGTGAAAATCGATTATCATTTTGTTTGTGAACGTGTGGTCAAGAAAGATTTGGTTGTAAACATGTTTCTACACGATGCTTGTAGATCTCTTCACGAAACCTTTGTCAACACCAAGGTTCACATTCTTAAGGAACAAACTCATGTCCTTCAAACCTGACATGAGTTTGCAGGGATGATAAATGTGATAATGAGTTGACAGTTTAACTAACTCTTAACAAATATGGTTAGTCTAGTTAAGATCTCTAGCTACTATTTATAGCAACTAAACCTTGTAATATAATCACGTAGAGATTAATCAAAGTCACATTATTTTTCTTGATCTCTCTCGACTTCTTTCTTCTCTATCATCTTCTTCACTCAAGCTTCTTCTTCTTTCTCTTTCTCTCTCACTGAATTCTACATAGTCCTCTAGATTTTTTATTTACGCATTATAAAAAAAATTAATAAACATGTTTTGAAGAGAGAGAGAGCATGCTCTTGAAATGTAACATTTTTACTCGTGACAATAAGTTCATTGTACGTACTTAATTAATTTTCTCATTCTAAGAATACTTGAAATTTTATGGACAAATTTTAATAGACATAATTATCTATAATGGCAAAAATCAGATTGAACAAAGATAAAAGGCTAGTTTCAAGAAATATGGATAGGATAAAGGGAATCCAATTTTGAAAGATAAGGAATTGAGATTGGTAAAAGACATGGATTTTATACAAAAACAAACCTCAAGAAAATGATTAAACGCTGCCAAAGTCCCTCTCTCCATGAATCATACTTCTCTATCTCTCTTCCATTGTCACATGGTCATCACGTGCCCTTTTGCCCTATGACAAAAATAATTCCTTATCCTTTCATTTTCTTCTCAATAACCCTCTCTATTCTTTCTTTTTCCGCACAAAACTAAATTTTCTGCCTTGTGAAATCAAAAACAAGAAAAAAAAACCACAAAAAATGACATATTTTTTGTTTGTTATGATAAATTCTTTTATAGTTTGGTTACACTAAGTGGTATTGTCTATACATATCCGTTTCATAAACTTGTCGTTACGATCAATCTTTTATTTAACATGGGATTTGTGACATTCTTCCAAATTTAACATGTGGCGCTCATATCATAATTATTAAATATAAACGTTTCTTCAACATATAAATATTAAAATATTGTTGCACATCACTGAAGATGTCTCATTCATTATGTAATATTGAAACTTGTCATGATATTCTCGTCGCCATCATGACATCCTGGTTTTGAAGTTCTTTCTCTCTCTCTCTTATATTTCCTCTCTCATGTGATGAACAAGCTGTTTTATTCTGACTCCCATGATTATAGGGTTTGCAAATATAATGGGTTAAAATTTGTGTGATTTGTATTCTTACAATTTGAGGTTTAAAAGATCAAGACATTCTAAAGGTTGAAGCTGTCTTCCCTCATGAGTGTCGCATGGGCAAAGTCAGAATCTTTGGAAATAGCAAACCTTCCTTCCCAAATTATCCAAAATTATCAATTTAATTTGTATTTTTATTCATTAAATTAGCTAGAGATCTCTTAATTAACCTGTAATTGTGTGTTAAGCCAGCAAATTTGAAATTAGATTAAGTTTATTGTAAATAAAAAAAAACAGACATGACTTTCATGCTTTCTATTAATTTTGAAGGTCTAAATATGTCCATGTGTTCTCTTTTGATCACCCATCTTTGGATTAGCATACTATGCATTTACAACTTACAAGTCCTATGAAACTATGCATGCATTATTGTGGGTACTATAATTCTTCTTCTTTTTCTAAAAATAAATTCAATATGAGTTTTTTTCATTAAATACGTACTAGAGGTTCATCAAATACGTAATTAGGTTTATCAAATACGTATAAATTAATAAATATTAGAGGGGTTCACCAAATACGTAGTGAGATTCATCAAATACATAATGAGATTCATCAAATATGTATAAATTGATAATTTTTAGAGGGGTTCACAAAATACGTAGTGGGGTTCACCAAATACGTAGTGTGGTTCACCAAATACGTAATGTGGTTCACCAAATATGTATAGATTAATAATTCTTAGAAGGATTCACCAAATATGTATCGTGGTTCACTAAATACGTAGTGGAGTTCACCAAATACGTAATTGAGTTTACCAAATACATATAGATTAATAATTCTTGGAGGGGTTTAAGCAAATATGTACTAGGGTTTACCAATTGCTTAGTAGAGTTCACCAAATATGTACAAAGTCATTTTTGGTGAACCCCTCTAAGAATTATTAATTTTGTACGTATTTGGTGAACCTCAGTAGATATTTGGTGAACCTCAGTAGATATTTGGTGAACCATTCCAAGAATTAATAATTTGTACATATTTAGTGAACTTCATTACGTATTTGGTGAACTCCACTATGTATTTGGTGCACTCGAGTATATATTTGGTGAACCTCTAAAAAAGAATTTTTAATTTTTGGTGAACCCCCTCAAGATTCTCTTTGTACCGGCAGTTTCTCTAACCAATACTGGCAGGTTTCTAACCTATAACGGCGGTTTTTGCAACCTATCGGTAGTTTATGCCCTCTACCGGTGGTTTTTGGCGATTTTCCCAATTTACGGTTTTGTTGTTTTTCGATAGTTTTGCATCAATACAATAGTTTTTTGTCAGAAACCGCCGGTATAAATTCAAAAACCGCCACCTATAGGTTAAAAAACCGCCGGTATTGGTTAGAGAACCCGCCGGTACAAAGTGAATCTTGAAGGGTTCACCAAAAATTAAAATTTTTTTAGAGGTTCACCAAATATGTACTAAAATTCACCAAATACGTAGTGAGGTTCACCAAATACGTGATGAGGTTCACTAAATACATAATTAATAATTTTTAGAGGGGTTCACCAAATATGTACTGGGTTTCACCAAATACGTAGTAGAGTTCATCAAATACGTACAAAATTAATAATTCTTGGAGAAGTTCACCAAACATGACTTTGTATGTATTTAGTGAACTCGAGTACGTACTTGGTGAACCCGAATACATAATTGGTGAACCCCGATACATATTTGATAAACTCTCCAAGAATTATTATTTTATACGTATTTGGTGAACCCTAGTACATATTTAGTGAACTCATCTAAGAATTATTAATTTATATGAATTTGGTGAACTCCATTACATATTTGGTGAACACCAGTACGTACTTAGTGAATCCTTCTAATATTTATTAATTTATACGTATTTAATGAATTTCATTATATATTTAGTGAACTCCCAATATATATTTAATAAACTTTGTCACCTATTTAATAAACTAAAACAAATTACCGTCATCAATGTTAAGGAAAAATCCATGCATCAGAGTGTGACCCTATTCAATTCAACGACTTTGTGATGTTGTCATTTGGGTTTCGACGTCAACTATTTCAAAGGCGCTGCCTTCGATTTTGACAAGATAAGACGATACGGGTAGAACTTAGAAGTAATTCGGTTGAACTTAATATTAAGTTTTAAGTGCTTTTGGTAATATATACAATGTAAAAGGACGTAAATTAATTAACTTTACATCTTCGTTCACGACGTCGATTATTGTTTCTCATTTTTTCTTTCATATTTTTTGGGTTTTAAACCCAAAAGTAAGTTTCTATATTACTCTCTATAAAAATTCCGAGGTGAAAACGTCCTCCAAAAGTTACAAGTTCAATCCTTAAATAGTTTCCTTTATATTTGACGTAATAGAATGTGCACATGCAATCATGAGCTATCAGGAAAAAAAAAAAGCCCCAAATTGTTCCCTTATTTTAAAGAAAATGCTTATTCGTTATATATTATAGAAATGAATTAGTCTCTTACGGAAATGTAGTTTTGTTTATGATAAAAAAATATGTGAAGAGATGGATTTAGCTGATGAGGGATATATTCAAGGATAAATTCTACGATGATTATATTATAAACTAAATATTAATTGTTCATTGATTTATGAATCATTTATAGGATCAATGTTAAATCACCTAAATAAATAAATATTAATTTATAATAATTGACACATCACTTAATTAATTATAAAGAAAAGTATACAAACATCTCCTAAGATTTGTCTAAAAGATATAGACATTCAATGAGTTTCAGAAAAATCAAATTTGTTACAAATAGTTTAAATTTAAAATGAAATGATCAAAATAATCATAGATTTTGACATTTACCCGAGACTCGTGCACTCGTACCCGAGTTTCAAGCACCCGAACCTGAGGTTGTTCTCCTTCTTAGGGTTATATCAAAAGGGTGAGTTTGATATAGTTTGAAAATTCGGGTTTGATATAACCCTAAACCCGTTAGCAAAATTACTGATTAAGGACATTCTTAGTATTTTAAAAATAATTAACGTCATTAGTTAGAAAATTAATGTTTTTGGGTTTTTTGGCAGCAAAATAAAATGTAAAGAGAGGTTTGTGTTTTTTCTGAAATTACATGAATTGTCTATAATTTTTAGACAAATCTCAAGCGGTGTTCATATACTTTTCCCTTAATTATAATTTGATCAATAATTTAATCAATAATTTAATTATAATTAGTTTAGGCTTATTCTATTTATAATTTACTTTTATCATACAAAAAGTCAAAACGTAAAAGTGATTTAGACAATGTCAAAGGCAGACAAATTACCCTAGAATTTAGGTTGAACTAAGTAGAATGGGAATTTTGAAACCTGTTGACGAACATGCTCTGTTTTTTATCTCGGTCAAAGTAGAATGAAATTAACTTGTTCAATTTTTTATAAGTTAATAATTCTATAAGATTTGTGATTGCAATGATTTTTAGCCACTCTCTCCCTCATAAATATTCGTAAAAATAGTTTCTTCCTTTGTTAACAATTTTATACAATTATTATTTTTTTCCATTAAAAGAATATAATACACAAAAAATACTATTTTTAAGAGTATAGTTCTCTAAAATTATCTTGAAATATGCCAATCTAGTTGCGTTGTTTTGCATTATTAATTGTTTTCTTGCAGAGAGGGAATGGAATCAGAATGTAAATCTAAAAAAAGCAAAAATACAAACCTAAAAATATTATTATAAACAACAAAAGTATAAGATTTATCATTCAACTAATAAGTCAGCTTTCTGATAAAAAATAAATAAAACTAGTACGTCAGCTACTTAAAATATGAAACCTACCTAAAACATTTTGAATGTAATAATACAACTTATGAACATTAAAACAGAGTAGTACTATCCATCGGTATTAAGTAATAGTAAATACCTCATCTTTTATAGTGACATAAAAATTCTGTCTACAAAATGTAATTGTTTGGCTACTAAAAAATGTTCTACTTGTGCTCTGGCTCTGGCCGCGATTCCCCGAGAGAGATTTGGGCTTCAGTTCTCGGTTGGTCACTTTGTATTTGTATTCGAGGATATCAACTGCTATTAGAGAGCACCTACCCTAACTTTATAATTAACTTGTCAAGTAGGTCTATACACACTACTGCATGAAAACCCCTCAATTGTCACGGTTATAGGACAACAATTTGTACAACCGTCGCTAATTGTCAAAAGGGGATAAATCACGATGGTTAAGTGAACCGTCACCATTAATCATCTTTTACCGACAATTTTAAATTAATCTTCACAACATATCACATATGGCGACAGTTTTGACCAACCGTCGCAATTAATTATATTTTCTATTTTTATATTGTGACGATTTAGGAGAACTGTCGCCATTGATTGAAACACAGTGACGGTTTGTGTAAACCGTCGTAGCGCCGCGATGTTGGCCATTTTGCCCAGATCCGTCTTTTTCTCATTTTATCTGCATTTTTGCATTCCAAATCTTTCAAAATCAACCCAAATGCATTTGAATATATAACCTACAAGATAAAATCAAAAATCAAACAATAAAACTCAAAGAACCAATAAAATTAAAGTTAAGATTATCTAAAATATGAGTGTGAAACACACTCATACATACAAAAGTTATCTATGAGTTTATCCTTGTCATTCTCTCTGTCGACCAATGGTTTTGAATATCATCTCCTTGCCATTCTTTCTATTGTGAAGTACTCTATTTTACGGGTCTTCTATTTTCTGATTACATGAATTCAGTTCTTTATGCATCTTACATGTGTTGGGTCATCGAATTTGCTCTAATCACCCTATATATACTGACTTTATAATGAATGGAACAATAGAGTAGAATAAAGAATGAATATATGTGAAACGGAGGAAGATGCATTAGAATATTGGAATGATGCTATTCTAAAAGATAGTTTTGTTGTAGATGGTACTCAAAAGAAAGAAATGTATGATTTTTTACTATACATATGTGATTAATTGTATGCGAAATAAATTAATTTTTTTTATCTTTCTTAAATATAGAAGCGAGCTCAAACTAACAGAAGATCACAGAGCAAACTAAAATACCCTCGCACGTTGGGACGTACCGGTATACCAATGAAAAGAGCAGAAATGGCAAATTCTAAACTTTATAATTGTTTTAATCAATTTTATTTTAAGTATATTTAATCATATGTTCTCATTTTATAAATAGAAGAGTTTCAAAGAGAGCCCTCAAGAACGGAGCTATTTGTAGCCTTACATGAACAGAAAGATGGAACTTGTGTAAATGAAGAGACTGCAAACGTTGCAGTAAGTATAAGTTGTAATATTAATACCAAGTTTTTAAATAGTTATTACATGTTTACTCATACTAAATCTTAATTTTGTATTATAAATGAAACTTAAAGAGCGCATGAGTCAACTTCTGTATGGTGATTATGATCCAATTTCACCAAACGACGTGCTCTTACAAGTATTACGTCCAGAGCATCCTAGACGAGTGCGTTCATTAGGACTCGGGGTAACTCCATCTCAAGTGTTCTCGCAATATCATGGAGAATCGTCTATGAAAGATTCTACCCGTTTATCAATTGAGCTAGAATCCCAACGTGCACGAGTTGCTGAGTTGGAGGCTCAATGCGCAGGTGTGCCTCAGTTAGAGGCTGAATGTTCAGAGATGCATGAGAAATATGATCAGGTACAGACTGAATGTTCAGAGATACGCTCCGAGCTAAGCTTAATTATGAAGTTTATGCAAGACTCTCGTAAAGACTAGGATAAACTTTTGTTCTTTAACGTTATTTAATAGTACTTCTGAAATATTTTATTATTTTAAATTTTTATACTTTGAACTCATTAAATAATTTGTATTGATGATTTATTAGTTTTAGATATCTAAATAATGATTTAATGCTTTATAATTATCCGCTCTGTAAATATATAGAATGGTAATACTCTGACTATTATGGAAATATATACCTATAAAAATTGTGTTAATATGCAGGATTTTTTGGGAATTAGCAGAAATCGAAAGGAGAATGTGAAATAAGTGTTTTTTTGTGACGGTTTTAAACCGTCACAAAAATTGGACTAGAACAAATTCGCGACGGTTCTATAACCGCCGCAATAAGACTACATATTTAGCGACGGTTGTAGAACCGTCGTTATATATACAATTTGTCGACGGTTGTAGAACCGTCGTTATATATATAATTTCTGACGGTTTTTAGAACCGTTGTTTTAGAGTCTCTGTCATGATGTTTCTTCGACGATTGTGAAAACTGTCGTTAATTTAATCCTGACGGCGGTGATCCTGGCGATTCTGGAACCATCATCGTATCGATTTCGACGGTTAGAAACCGTCGCTTAGACTCGAATAACCGTCGTCGTAGACGTATTTTCTTGTAGTGACATACACATATACATATATGTGTAGATATATGTATGTATGTATTTTTGCAATTCTATTCTTTAGGTGTGGTGGTTCAACTTGATATAATTTTTCACGTAACAACTAACACTACAAGAAAATCTGCCTACGATGATGGTTTATAGTGTCTACGACGACAGTTCATAAACCGTCACGAAAAGCACTGCTTTCACAACCTCCTATTTATTTTTGCATATTCCCAAAAATTCTTGCACATATAACAATTTTAACATCACATACATATCCACAACAATCAATAATATCATTCTATATATTTACCGGCCGCATAATTATAAAACATGAAATCATTAATTAGATATCCAAAATATATTAGATTATCAATACAAACTATCTAATGAATTCAAAGTATAAAAATTCATAATAACAAAGTATTTCATAAGTATTAAATAAAATTCAACACCTAAAGCTTACCCTAATCTTTATGAGAGTCTTGCATAAATTTCATAAGTAAGCTTAGCTGAGAACGCATATCTGAACATTCAGATTCCACCCGTTCACATTTCTCACACACCTATGAGCTTTCGACCTCTAACAGAGACACTCGTGCGCATTGAACCTTCAACTTAACTACTCGTGTACGTTGAGATTCTAACTCAGTTGATAAACGGGAAGAATCTTGCGTGGACGATTCTCCACGATAACGCGAGAATACTGTAGATGGAGTTACCTCGAGTCCTAATGAACGCACTCACCAAGATGCTCTGGACCCAATACTTGTGAGAGCACGTCATGTGGTGAAATTGGATCATAATCACCCTCCAGAAGTTGACTCATGCGCTTCTTATATTTTGTCTATAATACAAAATTAAGACTTAGTATGAGTAAACATGTAATAACTATTTAAACTTGGTATTAATATTATAATTTATACTTACAACAACGTTTGCAGTCTCTTCATTTACATAACTTCCATCCTTTTTGTTAATGTGAGACTACAAATAGCTCCGTTCTTGAGGGCTCTCTTTGAAGCTCTCATGTCTATCAAATGAGAACATATGATTAAAAATACTTAAAATAAAACTGATTAAGACAATTATCAAGTTTAGAATTTACCATTAATGTTTTTTTGTTGCTAAACTAATACGTTCCAACATGTGAGGGTGTTTTAGTTTACTCTGTGATGTTCTGTTAGTTACAGCTTACCTCTATATTTATGAAAGAAAAATAAAAGTTAGTTTATTCCATATACAATAATCATAGATGTATAGTAAAAAATCATGCATTTCCTTCTTCCGAGTACCACCCATGAATTATTGTAATAAAACTCTCTTTAGGAATAACATCATTTTAATGTTGCAATCCCTCTTCTTCCATTTCATATTTTTCATATATGCATTATCATTTTGTTCTTCTCATCCTCCCATTTGTGATTTAAGGATGACAAAACATATGCTTTATAACTTTCATCGATAATATATTTTGACTACAAAAGATTAATACGTAGTTAAACAACATACAAACATATATACATACATACATACATATATAAACATACAAGTAACCATACATTCACTATTTCCCACGGTTGATCTTTATGATAGTGTGACATATGCCTTCAATCATATTGTATGGGTAAAATGTTATGTCGTCTAGAAGCGGTATTATAAAAGCTTGCAAACTGGTCTTTATTACCACCAATGGCGTGACCAAGCTCATTGAAAGACATATGTATTCTATCATCGCCTGATTTGCCACAAAGAGATGACAATTGTGTTCGTCCACGCGTACGCCACTTAGATGGTCCTATTTAACAAAACATCGAATCATATTATGATAATTAAATGAAACACTACTTTATTATCTCAATTAACTTGAACAAGAGCGAAAAAACCTTCTGTTTTCATATTCATATAATGATGTGAATTTGATCCTCCAGATTCGGTAGGGGAGTCAATATTCAATCGAGTATATGAATGTGATGATTGACGTCTCAATGATCTCATGGTGTAATCCTGCACATGTTAATCATTATGACTATATCTTACTTAAAAAATACTTTATAACTTAGAAAATATAAAAAGATACATATTTATGAAACATCCAATCACATTATTCAGAAAAGTTGTTATCATGATCACCGTTGTAGTTATATGTCATGTCTTCAAAAGTCAAACCATCAACATTTACTCGAACTAAGTTCACTTCTTCTAAACTTTGTCCGTTGAGAACTTCATCTTTATGATGGATTTTGGTGTCACTTTCCCGCTCTAATATTCCCATATATGCCTTCTTTATTTTGCTCTTATCATCTTTAGTATACGAAAGGTATGATTCAAATGTACTTGAGATGTCTTCTGATTTTAAATATCAGTGTCTTTCTCCTTAATCAAATAAACATATAGCTTTGAACTAATCCTAAAATCAGTTGACCTAGAAAGAGTATGCAACAAATGTTCAAAAATAGTCGTGCTATGTCATCAAAGGACATTAGAATCACATTTATATATGAATCATAGATCATTATGTAAGATGTGATTTGCCTATTAATTTAATTTTACACTTGAAAAGGCGTTGCGTTAATCTCTTCAATATAAGGATCAATACGAGCTGACACATATCGTTAAGCCTCAACAATAATACTTTAATAGATCTTAGGTTCGAGTTATATAATTACCATATATCAAACTCCATACTTGATAAAAAATCTATAACTAAAGGGTTAGAGAAAATAAGGAGATCACCTCATGTTGGAGAATCTTAACAGGAGATGATGTACAACATATTTGAGTCGTTGATTCGGATATACACAACTAAACTTATTAATTTGATTATATGAAATAATTTTTTTAATTTTGTCTTTACTCTGACCGGATCAAAGACATTTTTTTTTTATAAATGAATGATTCAGATGCATCTCATGTTCAACGGAATAAAGAGGTGATATTGATCCTTAAAGTAAATAGTAACAATGAGAGAAAGGAATCCTAGCTATTATAAGAATTTAATATTTTATTTTTTGAAAATCTAACCAAACCAACAAAAAAAAGAAGAAGAGAGAAGTTACCATAAGTTTGCATATTAGGGCATGTGTGATGAAGCTTCCCGTCAACATGTTTTTTTTAGCATGAATTAGGGCGTACTAAGTTGGAAATCCCATGCATTTGAATTTGTTTATTATGTTTTGTGATTTTATATTTTAAGATTTTTTCTTTTAACTTTTATAAATAAATATACATAAGGAAGACTTTAATAAGCTTATAATATTTACCCATAATAGTCTCATGAAATATTATCAATTTATTTCAACTTTTATTTAGTATACATAAATAAGTCACATGCTACACCCTCCTTTAACGTATCATTTATGTAATAAAGACGAGAAAAAGTCTTAATCCCACCATATTCAAAAGTGAGTACGTGTTACCCACTTTAAAACACTGTTTGGCCAAAATAAAACATTGTTTGCAATTTGATTATTTTGTAATCACATTCATTCTACAGTTTTTCTATAACTAATTAAGCCAATATCATGTAAAAAGAACCCGAGATATAAAAACCTTCAAATTTTGAATTTTAAATGTCATACTATGAAAATAAAGATACTGTCAATTATATATCATCAAAATCATGTATGATTTATCTGACATATGAAATCAACTAAATTATAAAGAACTCATTGAAAAGTTGAGAGAGGATTGAATATAACATAGGAAAATAATCTGCATAGAGATTTCGTCTTTGGTAATTTTCTAATTTAAGCATAAAGATTTCGCTTCCATGCAACTTTTGAGTTAAAGGAAATTACAACAGACGAAATCTATGTTTTGACTTGACTCATCTATAGCTGATTTGCTTACTTATATGTATAATTTGTATCTGTGAGACTGTTATTTTGAACTCACCATTTCAGGGTACTTCGGTGTTTATCTGTCATCTTTGATGGAATATATGATTTTCTTTGATTAAAAAATCTAAATTATAATTTTACCACAAATCCTCGAGTTTTTTATTGGAATCTTTTCTGGCCTTCCAAATACTCTTATATTACTAAGCTTAATTATGTTGGTATCAATTATCGTATGAGGAATTTTATGAAGTTCTCCAAGAAACTTTTATTCAATTTTTTGGGAAACAAACACTTTCATATATAATATAACATTTATGGTAAAAAGGATAAGGTAGCACTATATCAAGAGTTACAACAATTTTATGAATGCTTTTATCCAAATTATAATTTTACTATTCAAAAATACTATTATTTATTTTGATACCCCTAAAAATAATTGATTGAGACATCACATATACACATCCATGTATCGAAATGGTATACTTAAAAATATTTATTAAAAATATTTATAAATTATATTTAATGTAATTATCTATTAAATATATTTAATAAAATCAACTATTTATTTCATTTGATTAATACTTAATAGTTAATAATTAGTTAAGAGACTTTTCAATCTATTGTGTTTATTTTAGTCAAATGAGTTTTTTACTTTTTTAAAACAATTTTCGGTATTTTCGTATTTCCTTTTGTTTTAACTATTCATGTGTTACGTGCTTTGCACGTGATATAATATTCTAATACGTGTAATATTTTTATGTTTATTGTTCTAATACTGTTTATAATAGATGAAAATATGAAAATATTTCTAACCAAAATTCGATTGACTGGTTTCTTCGTGTTAAAATATGTGTAGATAAGAGCAAAAATATAATATTCTTTTGTAAGAAGTATGGAAATATTGAGAGATAAAAATCAAAATTAACAAATTAATAAACACAATACTTTAAAAATGTCTTAATTAACCATTAATTAATCAAAAATAGTAACTAATATATTAAATAGAATAATTAAATATATTTTTATTTAATTTTATTAAGTGAACCGGTCAAATGTATGCATATGTATACGTGTCAAACAGTCACATTTTAACGTATCAATTAATAAAGTGTAGCGTTAGAATAGTAAATAACTCAGATAAATCATCTCGTGAAAAAAAAACTCAGCTAAATCATCATAAAATAGTTTACTCTCATGTGACTTTTAATGTATTATTATTATTATTATTATTATTATTTAAGATATATCTTATAGATAGGTGTAATACTTAACCTCTAATATATGATCTATATTTGTTGAACTTGTTTAGTAATTTTAATTAATCTACTCATTTTTACAACTTACTATGAGTGACACATCAATCTTTTTTTTAAGTTATCATAGCTATTCAAACCAAAATCTTAAGTATTCAATTATGTTTTTCAAAATTAAATTTTTAGTCTAAATATGTGATAAAAATAATGTAAATTTAATTTAAGATAACTTATTGAGAGTAATTAATTAATAGTATTTATGGATGTTTATGAGAATTAAACAAAAAAATTTTATTGGGTTAATATCTTGATGGTCATTTAAGAAAATTTATGATTCATGGTTGGACAAAATGTTCCAAAAATGATTCTCATTGTCTTATCACTTTCAATATACTAATTAAATTACATGTGGGGTGCACGTGATGTGTATAGTTTTTTATATCTTGATTATTTCTCATTTATAATTTGTCAATAAAAATAAAAACTTTGAAGAATATACATTTATTTGTAATTAAAATTAGAATATCATAATCATAAGTAGTATGACTTTCATAAGTCTTACTCACCAAAATTTCTCCAATTAAGCTAATTATTTTAGAAAATTACATGTGCACACTATAAGATACATGTTTTTAATTTGATGTATTTAGTACAATTTTTTTCTTTATTTATTTAGTTAATTGAATTTTTCTAAAATATTTCTTTACAAAAGAAATAAGATAAAATATTATCGTATCTGTAAATAAATTTTAAAGGAGTCAAAATATACACCATCATAAGAAAAAAGAAAAAATAAAAAATGAACTAATATTAGTGTACCATCAATAAACTTAAAGGGCAATTTAAAAATTGTAAAATATGGGGTAGGCAAAAATGTCAAAAAATGATTATCATTCTCAGCTCACTTTTAATATATCAAAGATTATAGATTGTAAAATTATTATTTTTTATTCGATGTACGTTACTTTAATACAAATGAAATAATATATATTAAACTGACAAGAAAATGAGAATAGTTTTAGGACCATCTTGCCTATCTGTGATTCATAATTTTTTTTACAAAAATGTCCAAAAATGATTATCATTCTCAGCTCACTTTTAATATATCAAAGATTATAGATTGTAAAATTATTATTTTTTATTCGATGTACGTTACTTTAATACAAATGAAATAATATATATTAAACTGACAAGAAAATGAGAATAGTTTTAGGACCATCTTGCCTATCTGTGATTCATAATTTTTTTTAAAGTACGTTGATGATATTAATTTTAATAATAAAATATTTAAGTACTTATTTCACATGAATATTTAGAGTAATATTTAATTTCACTTAATATTTATTCCAAATGAACCTTACATAATTTAGATCATATTTTAGACTAAAAAACTTAAATAAAATTTAAGATTTCAGTTTGAATAGTTGGGCTAGTTATAAATTTTTTGACATCTCACTAATAGTCGACATTTTAGATTAATTGATTAAAATTACAAAATGAATAGTAAATATAAAGTAATAGATTATAGATTCATGTTTACATCTATCTAAAAAGTATATCTATAATAATAGTAAATTAACAGTCACATGAGACAAAGATCATTTTATGGAAGATTCATTCAATCTATACTTTACTATTCTAATATTATCATTTATCATTTATTATACCTAAATGTGATTGGTTGACACATTTACTTATAAATATATTGAACCGGTCCACTTTTTAATAACAATATGTTAGTTATCCTTATTTATACATTAATTATTAATTGTGCTTATTAGTAATTAGTGAGGAGGGTGTTTATTATTTTTTATCTCTCATTCGTTTTATTTTTTTTTGTTGCAAAGGGATTATTTTTTCTCCTATGTATTTAGTTTAATGCAAAGAAATTTATCAGTCAAATTTTAATAATTCACAGCTAGCTTGATACTTTCATCTGCTATAAATATTATTGAGCTAAGCAATACAATAGTATACCTACATAAAATTTTATACCATGTGCAACACACGTGCCGTGTGACTAGTAAGTTAAATTTATTACACGTCTCAAAATAATATTTTGTTCATATTTTAAAATATATTAAAATAGTTCATAAGATTTAAAATATTATAGATGTAAGATCAAATATTAACTCATATATGTAAGTTTACTAAATTTATCTTAAAAAAATTATTTTATTCATATTTTAAAATATAATGAAATAATTTTTAAGATTTAAAAATATTATAGCCGTAGCATCAAATACCGACTCATATTTAAGAGTACTGAGTTTTTAGTAATACTAGTAATATGTACACACAAGGCAGTTGAGCTTTGCCACCCAAAGTAATGGGTTGGGATGCCTGGCAATGATTTAGATCCCTCGGTCATCATTCCCCCTCTCTGCCACCACTTAATGGTCTCCTTCTGTTCTGTCACTCTCCGTTTCCCTCTCATCAACCTCCGTTGCTCACCGTCCCAAAACCCTTCACACATATCGGAATATTCTCCGAATTGTACTAACGTCTTTACGTATCCGTTTATTGCTTAGCTGGACCTCATTAGGACACTTAGGATTTCTTCTGTATGGGCCAGCTGGCACGCCTTAGTCCACAGCACATGGCCAGCAACTATTGTCCGAAACTCTGATACATTTACCCAACTCCCTCTAGTTTTCATATATAATTTCGATAGTGCCACGCTAGTGTAATATGGTCAGCCTGTTTGACTCGTTTTTCCTGGTCGATTACATCTTGAATTATTTTCGTAATTAAGATGTTGCTTTAGGGCTAAATTATAAAAACAGGTGAAGCAGTGGAAGGGTATTTTGGTACTTTCTGTTGGTATCATTAAATCTTGTGTCAGCTTCTGGCTTGCGTAAGAAATTTGAAAATCTAGAAAGTACAGGAATCTGAGGATGACTTGCAGTTTAGCCTAAAAATATCTATATAAAAAATTAAAAGAAGATTTATTTTTTATAAAAAAGATGTAAAATGTGTTTTTACTAAGTAATCAATAAAATTAATTTGTTTAAAGTTATTTATAGTAGATTTTTATCTTTTATCTTTGTTCATAAATGAATTTAAATATGTGTTCGTAAGTGTTTATGATAAAAAATATTTTTATACGTTAAAATAATAATATTTTAATTCATAATTATGTCATATATATTTTATAAGAAGTATTTATATATATTTTAAAGCGTACTCAGGAACATGTAGTGTGAGTTTAAGATATTTTACTTAAAGCACTTAATTCCTTTCAAAAATATATTTGCATATCACATTTAGTTGTAATGTTGTTTACTTGATATATATTTTGATATTTAAAATCAGTTATACAAGAAGTATTTTAAGAAATATTAAAACATGTGTTTCTTGTACAAGTGTTTCGGTATATTAAAATGTATTTCAAACTATAACTTTTATTAAGTATATAAGATTTAAAATATCATTTTTAATGTATTAGAGTATTTTTAGACAAAACACTCTCAAGCTTACCCCTTATTTAAAAGTCTATTGGTTTTTCAAATTCATTACTAGCATTTGAATATTAAATATGGACACTTATTATAAATTATAAGTGATTGAATTATTACCGATTCAAACCCATTATAACATAACATTTAAACATGAATTTTTGAATGAATAATAATATTAATATAGTTCAATTGTCAATCCTAGGATGACTATCATACTATCTTATGAGGTTAACAACTATGAAACTAGGGAGAAAATATTATCTTTTTCTACTTGAGAGGGAGAGAATATGGCATTGGTAATAAAGAGCAATCAAGATCAATAGTCAAATTATTGTTTAATTAAATTGATTTGTTATATTTCCTAAAAGAATTTACTTGTAAGATGAATATTAAATTATTCATCTAACAAATTACTTCACACTATCATTCTAGATTATGCTATGAAATATTAGTATTGTATATTGGAGAAGTATATATGATATGAGATCACTTTATTATTTTATTATTTATCATATTACACATGATCTAGAATCAACGAACATTTTCTGTTATCGATCTAAAATAATAAACACCATTAATAACATTTTAACACTTCAAATCTTTGAGAGAACCTTTATACAAGTTTCAAAGAGATTAGAAAACTCATCTTGAGATTATGTCTAAATTATTAGAACTCCACATTTTCCATTGAATGTGAATGGTCATAATTAACATAATAATTATGCAATTTATTATTTTTTTCTTTCACATCTATGCAAAATTTGATATGTGAGAAAGTATACAAATTTATTTATTACGAAAACTGAAGGTCATTTTTTTCGGTAAATGCCAATTATAAATGCATCCAAACAAACTAAAAAAATTAAATTTGAAGAAAGTATTATTATTAATTCATTGCTAAATTCAATTAACTTAGTCAACTTAACATGAAATAAGGAAGAATAATCTATTTATTACTAGATTTTGTCCACATTCACGTAGGCAAGATAATATATCTTCGCACAATGACAAAATATTCAATACAAACTCGATGAATTTTGATAAAAAGGTTAAAAAAAATCATTTAATATCACAACCATAAATATTTATTATGATAGTCTATTTTTTTTACGTCATTGTTATTACACTCTCGTTATTTTTATTTATTTATTTAATGATGTTTAATTTCAAATAATGTGACACAATAATTATCAATAAAAGTTTTTATTACTCTAATATTCATATCGAGTGACCGTAAATTCGACTCATATTAACAACAAAAATAATTTTGATAAGTGGGAATAAGTCCAACAATTAACGTAAAGGTAAGATCCTATAGACCTACTAATGAATAACGATGAGTGTCAAGTTTATATGATCAGTTGGATTTTTTCAATGAAAGTATGAATTGACACAATTATAAGTCGTCATCCTCTCATCATCAGTTTGTAAATTTGAGTAACAATATTCTATAATTTCTGTAAATATAAAATCATCAAAAAAAGGAAATTTGTACTTATTATTTTTTGCTTTTGATAAAAAACAATGAATTTAGGGGAATTACGAGTACAATATCAGGGTCTCGAACACACAACTACTTATCTCATAGACATAGAAGGTGATGGAGGTTAACTGATCATCAAATTAATATCGATTGTTAAATAGTCAAAATTTAATTAAAACATGTATATAGTTTTTAATTAAAATGGAAATGATCATAAATAGTTTTTATAACAATTATATTATTTGAGATTTTTTAAATATAAACTATTTCACACAATTTAAAATTAAAAAAGAAAAAAAGGAAAAAAAAATATATTGATAAAGAATAGCTAAAAAGAATTAGAGAGGAGAGTTTTGTCTCGTGAAGTAGCAGGTGGAGAGAAAAAGGAAGCAGAAAATACAAAAGCTTCCTCTTTCCTCTGTTTCCTTCTTCCCTCCTCTTCCTCTATGTAAACCCCCTTCCTGTCTCTCTCTTCTCTCTCTCTTCTCTCTCTCTACAACTGATTACACTTTCTCTAAGTTTTTCTCCTTTTTTTTCAGCACTCGCATTCATTCTTTGCTTGCTTCTATTATCTCACGAGATACCCATCTCTCTCTCTCTTCTTCTTCTTCTTCTTCTTCTCTCTCTTCGGGTCTTCTTCAAATCCTTTCCTTATGTGTTTGAGGCTTTGTGTTTCACTCGTTTAGTCTGTGCTCATTAATGCTGGTGCTTCTACTGCTTTCAGTCACAGATATTACTGTCTCAGATAGGAAAAGGAGAGTCAAAATTTGAGGGGAAAAGAGACTTTGGAGTGATTGTTTGGCTAGTGAGAGAAAGTGAGGGAAATGTCGCATTCTGGGAATCCCATTTCGGACCTAGGGTTTGATACTCTCACTGATCGCTTCCGTGACTCGCTCAACTGCGAAGCTAACAAGCCCGATTTCAGAGAACTGGATCTGGGTTCGCCCGTTTCTCCATTACGGACTCGCCAGAGTGGAGTAGGGCCTGCGGCTAGTAGTAGCTCTAGCTCGTCCGGATCAGTCTCCGGCCGTGATGGGCAAAACCAAGTAGCCAAAAGGTCCGATTCGGGACCGAACAATCACTCCGGTGAGCTATCAGGGTCAAGCGAAAGTAGTCCCACGGCTGCCGAAAGCAGCCGATCCGGTGGAACCAGTCGGAATTTGAAGGCGGTCCATACGAGATCCGATTCGGGGACCACACAACCTTTAATTTATTCGGGTCAGGGCTCCGTAAATTCTCCACCTCTCAATGCGCTTCCCACCGGCAACATTTGCCCGTCGGGTAGGATTCTAAAGACGGGCTTGGTAGCAAACAGGAGTTCAAGAACCGACGTCTTGGGTTCCGGGTCAGGAAACTACGGTCACGGGAGCATAATGCGGGGCGGTGGAGCTGCTAAAAGCAGCGGCGTAGAACCAGCAAGTGCGGCAAATGTGCGGTTAAGCGGAACCATTAGCGGTGGAGACTCGGTGAAGAGAGCAATACTGAATGCTGATCCAGAGGAGGTGAAAAAGGCGGGGAATGAGCAATACAAAAGGGGGCATTTTTCCGAGGCTTTGAGTCTTTACGATCGAGCAATTGCCCTTTCTCCTTCGAATGCTGCTTACCGGAGCAACCGGGCAGCGGCATTGACGGGTCTTGGGCGGCTGGGAGAGGCCGTGAGGGAATGTGAAGAGGCAGTGAGGTTGGATCCTAATTATGGGAGAGCTCATCAACGTTTGGCATCACTTTTTCTTAGGTGGGTTAGGCAAAACTTGGCTTTGTTTTTGCATTTTACTAGTCTTAGCTGATTACGTTGATGTTAGGATTTAGTTTATTGATTTTTCAATATAGTTTGAACAATTTTAGTGTACATTGGTGAATTAATGAGAGTGGCTTTGGTTCAAGTTGGTAATTGGCTTACCTGCTTGTCAACCTGATGACACTTCTCCATGTTAGTCACCTGAATTTGGTTCCAGTTGGTTTTAGTTTTCTTTTCTGGTTAATAATTCCCTTTTGACTCTTCAGTTTTGATATTCCTGATAAATGTGGAATATCACTGATCTTAATCTGGTTATAGAGAGTATCTGTTTTTTTTGGTTTCATCTGCAACAGAAGGATGGCAGAAGACAGATAATTTTGTTTGGGGTTTCTGATTTAGATATGTTATTATCATGTTTGAGTAATCTAATGGCAATCTAAGCTACTTTAAACCGTTTTATGGCGAGTGTCCTTATATCAGGATTTCTTGTCTTATGGATTTATGTTATATAATATCGGAAAAGGGGGATGCTTTTCTCTTTCCTGGCTGATATATGATCATAGGTTAGTTGAAAATTGAATTTTGGTGATTACACAGGTTAGGGATAGTTGAGAATGCGAGGAGGCATCTGTGTCATCAAGGGGTGCAGTCAGATCTGAATGAGTTGCAGAAGTTGCAGGTGATAGAAAAGCATCTAATCAAATGTATTGATGCTCGCCGGATTGGAGATTGGAAAAGTGCATTAAGGGAAAGTGATGCTGCAATTACTGCTGGAGCCGACTCTTCTCCTCAGGTAATGAAAGGACCCTTTCTTATATAATCCTTTTATTTGCTTCTGATTGACTGATAATTGAACTTGAACAAAATGCTGAATTGCTTCATTATAAATTCACAGCTGTTTATGTGTAGAGTGGAGGCTCTTTTGAAGCTCCACCAGATTGAAGAAGCCGAGTTCAGCTTATCAAACATCCCCAAATTAGAACATTCTGCCAACTCTTGTTTACAGGCTAAATTTTTTGGTATGCTTTGTGAAGCTTACCCTTTCTTTGTTAGAGCCCAAATTGAGATGGCATTAGGAAGGTGAGTTCAGAATATCCTTAGCTTCATCAGAAATAAGACAACTACTACGGGTTTTGTGAGAATGGACGATGGATGTATTGCAGGTTTGATAATGCTGTTACTGCTGCGGAGAAAGCTGGGCAGATTGATCCTCGAAACATTGAAGTAGCGGCTCTTCTTAATAACGTGCGTCTGGTGGCAAGGGCTCGCGCAAGAGGCAATGATCTTTTCAAATCCGAGAGGTTCACTGAAGCCTGCTCAGCGTATGGGGAAGGTCTCAAGCTTGACCCTTCCAACTCTGTTCTCTATTGCAATAGAGCAGCTTGTTGGTTTAAGCTTGGGTTATGGGAGCGATCAATCGAAGACTGTAACCATGCATTACGTATCCAACCAAATTACACGAAAGCTCTCCTTCGAAGGGCTGCCTCGAATAGTAATGTAAAATTCCATAATCATTTTCTCCAATCATTTAGTTAGTAATATTTGTTCTTTGGTGGATAATATTGTTTTTTTTATGGACGATAGCTTGAAAGGTGGGAAGATGCTGTAAGAGATTTTGAGGTCTTGAGGAGAGAACTCCCGGATGACAATGAAGTCGCTGAATCTCTATTCCATGCTCAAGTTGCATTAAAGAAATCCCGCGGGGAGGAAGTTCATAACTTGAAGTTTGGCGGGGATGTGGAAGAAGTTTCTGGCCTTGAAAAGTTCAAAGCTGCAATTTCCTATCCAGGTTTGGATTCCTTCCTGAAAATGAGGTTTTATAAAAGGTTATAGTTTGATTAGCAAATATCTGTAATATCTGAAAATTTGTTGATGACTTTATGCAAGAATCATTTTAGTTCAAACATTTTGACTACTTGTTTAAAACAGTTCTTAAATCAGTAAAAACTAGATTACACGTGATTAAGATATGAGACAATATTTCAGGTGTCTCAGTGGTCCATTTCAAAGCAGCGTCAAACTTCCAGTCCAAACAAATATCTCCGCTCGTAGATGCTTTATGCGTTCGCTACCCGGCGATAAATTTTCTCAAGGTAATTAACCAACCTTTTTCCAATCAATGCTAGTTTCATCTCTCTCTGTCATTATCTCTCTATTACACTGAAGATCACTCTGGAAGAAAAAGGTTTGAAAAGGAAAAACTTGCTTATTATCCATCTCTTATGTTCATAGGTGGATGTTGAAGAAAGTCCAGCAATCGCAAGCTTGGAGAGCGTCAGGATCGTACCAACGTTCAAGATATACAAAAATGGTAGTCGAGTGAAAGAAATCGTGTGTCCAAGCCGTGACATATTAGAACACTCGGTGAGGTACTATAGCTTGTAGAATTGAGGCTGTATTTTACTATTCTTGTATCCTGTACTACTACAACTATCTCATATCTTCACCCCTGCCCGGAGTTCCTGTTTTGACGGGAAGTCTTCCACAGCCCCTAGAGTATTTCCTACCGTATAAACGATTACCAGATACCTGTGACATAATCAGAATCAGAAAATAATTCTCATTAGCTGCAGCCAATTGTAGTGGATCCAGAGTGTTAGTTTAGTTCAACTTGAAGTTCCATTTATTCGTTCATTCCTCATTGCTCTCCGGTTCCATTACTTTCACCCATTATCTCCTCATCTTACTTACTTTCGTTGCCAACTTTCTTTTCATTTTGTAGTAAAAGCTAGCCTTTCCCTGTAAACCCCCCCACCCCGGAAAAAAAATGAGAGAGAGAGAGAGAGTGAGAGAGAGGGCTGGATGGTTGGTACTTGATAGATGAGGATATGTACATGTATATAAGATATATATACTAAAAATTGGAAGGGGATAGTGATTGGAAGTCTAGTGAGTACTTTTGAGGGTTAGTGGGAGAAGGGTGTTGTGCTGTTTACTATTATTGTTGTTACTTTATCTGAACCATTTCCATCAATAAAATTTTTTCATTTTTCTCTTCATTCCTTCAACTCTCTCTCTCTCTGTGTGTGTGTGTGTGTGTGTGGTTAATGAGGTATGCGTTGGTTAAAATGAGGCCATGAACGAATGATATAAAAAATAACTAAACTTGATGATAGAAGGATATGATTGTAAAAGTCTAGATTATTCAAGGACTTGATTTGGTAACTTAATCATATATGGATTAAGAAGTTAGGAAATAGTGTAAACTTAGATGACATAATATATGTCTTTTCCAAAAGATTCTTTAGATTATTATTTTTTAGAAATCTATTCAATCCACCGATTGTAGGGCCACTTTAGGACCTATTTATCATTGTTGTGAAGAAGCCTAAAGTCAAATTTCTTAAACGAAAGTTATTTTTCCGAAGTTGTGATTGGTACTTGATTCAATTCTCATTACCCTTTTATAGTAGATCCAAAGCTGTGATTGGTCAGTTGATTCAATGCATTACTCTTTTAGAGTATTTAATCCTTGAAAGCAAAGACTTTCTTTAACCCATTAATCAACCCTTGCTAATGACTTGTAGATTTAAGTTTGACAAATTCCTAGATCAAGCTTTATAATAACTTAAACGCGTGAGTTTTATATGAGCACTGCTTTATGTTATTGATTCTTAAATGTCCACATCATCAATTGTAACCCTAATCTGTGAAACGTGTATCTAAAACCCCAACTCACAAGGGGTTTTCAATTGGTATTGGATATTCTTCATTTTCTTACCAACTAGGGTTTAATTTCTGTGGGAGCACTCTAAGAGTTTAATAGCTCTTTAATACGCCAGTCCGATATGAGAGAATGAGCTCTCAAAATTGACAGAAAAAAATAAGTTAAGATACACGTAAATTGACTCAGATCTAACTATTAGGTAAAAAAATAAAAAAAAATTATTTAAAAGATAAATGACGTGTGTAGATTTCTTTTTTGCAACAAAATATATAATATATTTTAACATCTTGGATTAAGACCCAATATATAAAAATTAGTGCCAATAACACGTCACATTATTAAACTCGATTAGTGCATTATTATTATTAAATCATGATAAAAAATTAATGATGATTTTAATAATATATATATGAGATTAAATAAGTGGGGGAGTTACTATAGGAAAGTGGGTTGCTATTCACATGTGGAAGCATTTAAGATGATGTTTTCTCTCAAAACAATCAATAATACCTAACTAACTGATTAAAAAAAAAAGTCCAAATGGAGTTGGTCGGTGCTAAATTAGCAACCTAATTAGTGCCCTTCTTGGACCGTTACCACCGTCCCTTTTGGTGCTTGGTGGTTGTATCTTTTTGACATTGTAATGAATTCATGTCTTCCCTTGTTATTTATTTAAACAATAGGGGGCTTTTTGGGTATTTTTCTAATATTCATTTGGGGACGTGTTTGGACTTTTCTTTGAAGAAAACAAGAAGGGTATATTTCAAATTAAACCCTTACAGTATACATGTGTGGTCCGTTTAGCTTCTGCATTTTCAATGACATATCAATAGTGATAAGCAATCTTGATACTAATATTTATTAGCATTTTACCAAAAAAAGAGTATAGATTGGAATATTATACTAACAAATATGGCTAACATACATTCTCTTTTGTGTGTATAAAAGGGAGGATAAATATAGAAACCATATTTGTTTTGACTTCTTTATCCAATTAGTTTTATTTAACATTCTCCTTTGTATATATAAAATGGAGGATAAATATAGAAACCATATTTTCTTTTACATCTTTATCCAACTGGTTTTATTTAATTCTAATATAACTTTTATATACATATTGGATATCTTTTTATTAAAATATTAGGTAAGCTAAAATCAAATACTTAGTGATCTTGTCTCTTTCATTGAATTTATAGATTTAACTTTCATTACTATAATTCTGATTATATACACATATATATGTCATAAAATATCTATGTATATTATCATATAGAACATTATAGATGAGTTGATCTAAAAAGTAAAAATATAAATAAATATTGAGCAGATTTGAACTGTAAGAATCATATCTGATAGTTTAGAAGTAACTTCTACAAATGTTGTTGCAATCCAGATCCAGTATGATATATATTTCTATACATAATAATTAATATATATAATATATAATCTATCGATAAGGTATAACCAATATATGTTCTAATATATATTATTATGATCTTATAAAGTTTTTAAGTTTCATTTAATTAAAATGGTACCTCAAATTCAAATAAAAGGATTTCACCCATAAAAATTTCATGACTGCCAGTATGAAAATCTCAAATCAAAAGGCAGATCATTTGAGAGAACATAAAATGCATTAAGGATAATATCATAAAATCCCACTCCATTTTTTTCCAAAATCAATTTGTCCCTCTAAACTTTATCATCTTTCCTATTGACCCTTCAGTTTTCTCCATCCATCACAGAACCCTCATGACCGTCAAATGATTGTTAATACAGCACATGCCTAGTTTTTTTTTATTTTACCTATTTCTTCAATCTTATAAGCCATCCATTCTTAGTCTTTTCATCCAAATCAACCACAATTTCATTTCTATCTTCATTGATTTATCAAAATTTTGACAAATTCTCCTTCAATTAAGGTACGGTTTTGGTTTTCATCAATCATTCTTATTTTCCTCCTTCATGAATAAATTGAACTATTTTTTCTAATTGATTTTCTACCAAAATTTTACAGTTTTTCTTTTATAAAAAATGACTTCATCAAGCATTTAGAATTGAGAAAACAAAAAATGTTCACCTTCATAAGGAAATTAATTAGTAAGAAAAATGGAAACTAGCACACGAGGGGAAGTAACTCGTTTTCTGCTTTAAGAAAATATAATACTTGGAACCTATATCCGCTAATACAATATGCATATGCAGAAGTTCTATATCTATGTGGGGGCATTTACTAGAATATAATACATGAAAACACTAGTCCCCTTCGCACGTCTATAATACTGGTCCCCTTTCCAACTATGTAACTCAGAACATTAACAGCAATATTGTTCAGAACCAAAAACTAGAAGAAAATATTATGTTCAAAACCAATGAAATAACATATAAAATGACAAACAAAACATAGTGCCTATTATGAGTGTTTTTCCGAGAACCAATGACAAAGTAACACGTGTCATGTCATATCAAATAAGTCTGGGACAAAGGAAAGCTTAGGAGGGAGATCGACATCACTTAGTCAGTCTTAAGGGAGCTTGGGTCGCACAGACTTGAGGATTTGCGAGAACATAAATGAAATCCATGAATAGAGCTTGGTTAACCTCGAATACCAAGGTCATCCTTGATGCCCGTCACTTTATGTCAAATGCCACCTCCTTCCTGTCTAATCAAGGACTGACCTCGTGTCTCAGGATTCCACAAGACTCTAGGTATAAATATCCACATCTACTGAGGGAAGAGGTATATTATTTCTCTGTTAAGGAAACTATGCTGAAATAATGCTAGGATTCTGATTTAGGTGAGGCAACCACCTCCCGGTTCTCCTCACCTTCGGGTTCTTTCTTTGTGTTTTGCATATCACCAACCAGGAGGATGACTATACTTAGTAGGTGAGAGACAAGTATCAATACTGTTGAGAACTTCGACCTTAATAGTTGAGGTCACAAGGCGCTCCATGCTAGGAGAAGATTACATACAAACTCATTGTGTCAAAGGCTGCCTCCTTCTTGTCCAATCAAGGACATATCTCGTGTCCCGGTATTCCGCAGGACTCTAGGTATAAATATCCCCATCTACTGAGGAAAGAGGTATGCCATTTTTCCCTTAAGGAAATTATGCCGAAATAATGTCAGGATACTGACTTAGACGAGGTAACCACCCCCAGTTCTCCTCACCTTCGGGTTCTTTGTTTGTATTTTGTAGATCCCCGGCCAACATACTCAGCAGGAGAGAGACAAGTATAAGTACTACTGAGAACTTCGACCTCAACAGTTGAGGTCACAAGGTGCTCCATGCTAGGAGAAGATTACATGCAAACTCACTGTTGAAGATTTCAACATCAACAATCCCCTTTCCAATTCAACATTGTCGGGTATCTAGTCGAAAATTTATTTTATTAAAATAAAAAAATGTATTTTATTGAAACATATTATCCCCATGTCACAAATCACCAAAAAATTCCCCCTATTTAAGAGACGATGATTAACTAAAATTTCTTCCTATGGAAACGAAAGAATGAAGAAGAAAGAGAATATCTGAAATCGTTGGTTCAAACACTACTACAAAATGGGATTTAGATGAGAATAAGTTATTGGAATTAATGACATGTCTCTTAAGCCTGTCATGTAAAAAAAGGTTCCGGAGTATAAAAAAATTAATGTTTGGCTAACATGACAGGTTTTACAATAACTGTCATAAATATATTACCTAATATGACACCTATTATTTTTCACTGCCATTAAATTTTCTTTAATTACAAAATTGTCATTATATATACTCCCCTAAATAACTCTAACCTTTTCATTTCTCTCAAACTTACGATGTTATCTCCCTCTCTCTTCATCCTCATCACTAACCATCTCCCTCTCCCTTCATCCTCATCACCGACCATATCCCTCTCCCTTCATCCTCATCACCGACCATCGTCGTCCGCTATCGTCAATACCTCTGTGTGTGTGTGTGTGTGTGTGTATCTCTCCCTCTCTCTCAGTCTCTCTCTCACGCGCGCGTGCTTTTAACTCTCTCTCTATATGCAACTCTCTTTCTCTCTCTCAAAGGCGATTCTGCAGCGACTCAACCTGTTGAGCTTAGCCTTGAGCTCCATCGTGCTTAGTCCTGGGGTCAACCACTCTTAACCGGAGAGTCGTCTGTCAAACTAGGTTACTAGCTTAATTTTTAAGGCTAGAGTTCGATCATGCCTCATGTATTTCACAGTGAGTTTCTCTGTATACATGTATGATTTTGTGAATTTATTTGTGTTTTAGATCTCTACATGTTTGATTGGGAGTTTTGAATGAGAGATTAGTTCTAATTAAGCTTGTTTGGTCATGAAGATTATGAATTTAAAATTCAGAAGAATACTTACACTGCCAAGCTTGCTTTGAGAGGTTGGGTTAGTACAATATAATTCTAATATGAATTTGTTTAATGTCTGCACATTTAATTTCTAAGTTTGTATTTTTAATTAAAATATTTGCTTCATATTTGTCAAAATACTAATGTTTAAAGGATTTTCCCCTAAAATTACAGTTTCCTAGCTTTGTATTAGCAACAAAAGTTGGTCTCTATGTTTTTAAATAGAGTATAACGGTCAATGTTGCTTCTACCCCCTTCATAGATGAGTGACTTTTTAAATATTGAATCTTATAATCATTTTAAGTGATATAGATAAAGATTAAAACCACACTAGATGACTTCTTAATAAAGTTGGTGGGATCACAGTAGCTTTACTCAAGCTTCTTTGCAGGACTAAAAAATATCATAACTTTGGAGTCTCGCTATAAGCTTGCCATAGTTTTAATGCATTTGGAGCAGTCAGAGCTGATGTTGATTTTGTTACTTGTTCTATTATCAAAGTGAAGTTTCCTAAGAAACAGGATTTACTAGCAATGACTGTAAAAAAAACTTGGACATGACTTCACAAAGGTGAGAGTTTTCATTTGCTATAATGGCTGAAAATATGTCAAAATTAGTGTCTTTTCAAATATCGGTAGCGGGAGATTTAGTACTACATTAGGTTAATTGGTTATTTAAAAAAAATTGACCATGATTTGGATGAGTCTTGCTTTATCGATGAGATTTATATGCTTTTATTTTATCATTTTTGGATTGCGTGGTCAACATCTTATCTCAAAATTACTTGTGGCTCATGCAATGTCATCTCCAATTATATGTTTTTTTTATTTGTATCCTAACTAATCATAAAATTTTCAGTACTCGCGGTTGCATTCATAGGAACTTGGAGAAATAGGTATTGAAAGCATTTTCAAAGCCTGCATAATAGATTCAAGTCTAGGAGTTCAAATATAAATAATCATGCTAGTTTTGTGAAGATTGTCATTGTATATTGTCGATATGGTACTCCACCCCACCTTATATATTTTATATTTTCACTTTAAAGGATTTTTTCCATAATGTCCTACATATAGTCTAATTTCTTATGATTTAAACCCCAATTTCGCTCAAGTTCATTCCCTAGTTCATTAAGATATTGTGTAATTTGATTGGTTATGATCCCCTCCATTAATAATTACTAACGTGCATTAAATAAGGATAACAAGGTTTATGTTTTAAAGTTATTGACTAAAATATTCATTTAAATAGGGATAACAAGGTTTACTTTTTGTGTTTTGCTAATATTTGAAGGACAAGCACTGGGTCATGCTAGTATATGTGTTTTCAAGAGGTCTAATGGATGTCTTAGTCTAGATGAAGAATGAATAGAAAAATCCAAAAATCCATATTACAGAAAATAGTTATCATAAAGTAAACTAAAAAAACAAGTTGTTTTGTCTGCTTGGAATTCAACCATTATTATTCTGGTAGGAAAACAAGGCTCCTTGGTAGCATTTGCATCCGTTATTGGAGGTGGATCATTTTCTAGTTGTCATTTTTCTATACTCAATTTTTCTGCGTGTTTCAGCTTTATATTTTCCTGATAATGGATATTCCCCACTTCACATTGATAATGCTTTTGTACTTGGATTCATTTCATACCTCACTCTCGGCAAGTAATTGTTTTATTGAAAATAATAAAGAAACTGCACTTTAGCACTTATCGTGTTTGAAATAACCAAATATAGATATTCTTTTACTTGAGCATGATTTATTTGTCTATTTTGACAGGTTATTGCATAATGAGGTCAAAGAATGTATAACAATATGCCAAACATAGAAGTAGTGGAATTTTGAAAGTGGATTTACTTTCTGTAACACAATGGAACCCGTTTGCCGTCTCTCTCATTTTTTGCTCTAGCCAATATTATGTAGTCTGTTATCTTCCTTGGAGACTCTAAATTTGGTAGTTTCCCTTGATATCTTCTCATCAATTAATATCAGAACGTTTATGATATGATTGTGCAATTCTGAAATGTTTTTCATAATAGACTTGTTTGATCTTTACACTATGTCTCCCAAACCATTATTAATTTCTTTAGGCGTGCTTTTGATGGGTTGCGCTATGGTGCTGCATTTATCGGGTGAGTAAATGCCAATCAAGTTAATTATCATCAAGTTCCTTATTAAGATCGGTCTTGGTTCTATTCATTTTGAAGAATTTTATTTTAGTCTATGTAATGAGATTTTGATGAAATTGACATTTAAGTAATATTTGAATTATTTTTTCTTTTACTGCTGCACATTGTTGGTGAATTCTGTATTTTTATAATTTAATGGCTCTTAAGAGTTCATAATTTTTACTGTCGAAGGAAATTTTGCTAAAATTCTGATGAAGTAATGCAAGGATAAGTGTAGCTTTGTTGATGTCCTAGAACTGATAGTAGAAGATCCTGAGAATTTTTAAGGAATAGTAGAAAAGTGACAGAAATAATATTGGAACATGTTGAAGGGTGTCATGGGAAGGCATTTGGTAGTGACAGTTGTTTTCAAAAAGAGTAGGGTACCTTTAATGACCCGGAATTCCCGTCATCTGTTTACTTTTTCCAGCACCTATGATGACGGGTAATCCCCGTCATCTAATTATTTTTGCGGTACCCTATATTGACGGGTTTTGTTTAAAATGACTAAATAGATGACATTCGGTCAGCCGTCAATATAAGATTATAATGACGATTTTTATCCGTTATCTAAACCCTATTTTATGGTAGTGTTAGCCTTTGGTTTTCTAGAAGGACTGCTTGATGAAGTCATTTTTGATAAAAAGAAAAACAGTAAAAAATTGGTAGAAAATCAATTAGAAAAAATAGCCCAATTTATTCATAAAGGAGAAAATAAAAATGATTGATAAAAATTGAAACTGGACCTTAAGGAGATGAAACTCAAACCGTTGATGAAACTGGAGGAGAATTTATCAAAATTCTGACAAATCAATGAAAATGAAGATGTACTTGTGGTTGATTTTGGATGAAAAAAATATAAGAATTGATAACTTATAATGTTGAAGAAATAGTAAAATTAGAAAAAAAAAATTAGACAAATGCCGAAACCGTACCTTAGGGGCAGGGTTTGACTCGTTTAATGAGATCTTTACGGTATTTATATTTATATAATTGAAATGGTATGAATATTTAAGATAATCATAAATCACAAAAGTTACGTACTATAAATTATTTTAGTATCTTTATTAAATTTATTTAAATACAGAGCAAACAAAACTTCACGAGTGTTTGACATTTTCTTGATAATAATTAACAAAAATACAAAAAGCAAATTGATTTTAACAGGTGCACTGGCTGAATCGCTATGCAGTTGATGATGCTTTGCTTTTGATTAGAAGTAATGGATGGCACAGAAATGTGGTTGAGACTGACTCCAGGCTTGCTGTTGATTTGCTAACTGGTGGTTTATGTGATTGGAAACAAGAAATATGTTGATACTGTAATTAAACATAACAATGGTCAGAGCTGAATTGATAAGAATGTCCTATTACGTGATGATATTTTAGAGTTGATTGAAACGGAAAGCTTGATTGTAAAAGGGATCGAGATAACAACTCCATTATGTATTGTTCTTGTTTGTCTAATGAAATATGATTTAGAAGTTAAAAAAATCACATATGTAGGTTCATCTTTTTTTTTTTTGTCAAAGTAGGTTCAAATTCATCTTTTTCGTTTTAAAAGGTTACATAACAAATTCAATCGTGATTTTTGGCTTACGATTATATTATCGTGTGATTTTTTCAACATTAAATTGAGTTCCGAACTTCAAAAAACACTTTTGAAATTAGTTAGTAAAGTAAACTTAAAAATAACAAAAAAGAAACTGTAACGTGCTATGGAAGACTGGTGAGAGAATTGTGGAGGTTGGAAAAGGGGGTCCTCACAATTTCTGAAGAAAAGAAGAACCCTTATCCTATATAAGTCATTAAACTGGTTTTTAATGACTCATATCGATTTTAAAAGATAAAGGAAACAAAAAAATACTATTAATTATTATTTATATCAAGATGATATGAACGGTTGAGATTTAAGTGAATGAAATAGACTATAAATTGAGTGGTGCCAAAGTATATGAAAGTTTAAATATCAAAGTTGACACGATGCACACATGATGATAAAAGAGAGGGCACACGAAAAATACATGTGTGAAGTTAATTATGTTTATTCACAATATTATTAATATTTGATAAAATTTTATAATTTATGAATCTAACTTATAGTCTGATTTACGAGATATCTTCATACTTTCATATATGATCTTAATTTTGGCAACTAAAGTGATATGAACAATTTAGATTTACGTGATAAGAAATCGAATAGTGCGAAAGTAAGGGTGAAGTTAACCCAATCTCTGTCCTATTAGGCTGTCTCCGGTAGAAAGTCTATAGAAAGAGTCCCGTCCCCACAAGAACTACAGAGATCCAGCAGACTAATAATTAATAAATGTGTGTCTGTGAGAGGGAGGGCCGTACAATTATGCTAGGTTCGTACGGTACAAGTCTAAGTAGGAGAAGAGAAATCCTTGATCATTTAGGGCTGACTGGTCTTAAAGGGATATGAGTAAAAATAGCCGTTCTGATTTTGTCAGAGGTGAAAGTACCATCTTGTATTTTAGTCTTCTTTTATGTAAAAATCTAACATCGTTACAGATAAAAAAAATCAGATCATTAATTCATAAAAGTGATTTGTTATACTATTATGATATAGATATTATATCAAAAGTTGTTGGATAATGTTTGATTTGACGGTTGCTGCAAAAAAGCAATCGCTCACATTGGTTTAAAAAATATAAATTTCAACTATAAACGTTTTTTCATTCTCCCTATTCTAACATTTGATCAGTGCAAGTGATTTTTAATTAGTGTTAATCATTTCTAATTTTAAGATTTCGAGACTTCAAATTTTTTGAATAGATGTGAATGAATATTGATTCCATCAAAGTAAAATTATTAGTAAAAATGACAGACAAATTTCAATTTACTAAAACTATTGGTTCTGGTAAAATAGTTATCCATTTACGGATTAACTTATTAGATAATCATAATTAAAGATGATCTGATGATGGATTGTTTTAAAGTGAACTACATGATAGTTTCTTATTTTTTAGAATACGTGCAATCATCCACCAATTTTTTTAAGTGAACTGCATGATAGTTTCTTATTTTTTAGAACTAAAATCTGCGTTATGTTGTGTTAATGGAAAATTAAACTCAGTTATTGATGTTTTTTTTAATATTAACAAAATCAGAGTTGGAGTTTCTTTGTTTTTTCTTATTGGCCACAATGTATTTATAGTTTGACTGATAGAGAAAGAGTTATTGTTGAAAGAATGTTTGACCATCCATGATGTAACACTTGTTTTCATGTTGTGCAATAATATTTTGATTCGCTTAAAAATGGCTAAACCTGCTAAACATCCGAAGTTAAGCGTGCTTGGGCGAGAGTAGTATCAAGTTGGGTGACCGCTTGGGAAGTACTCGTGTTGCACTCCTTTTTTTTTACTTCGATCCGACCCTAAATTTCTCCGGTCTAGTCCACACCACTTGCAATCGTGAGCCAAAGGTAAGGCTTAACAACATTTTCTAAGCATCACCTTACGAGTGCTGGCTTAACAACATGCCAGTACCGAAGCATCGGATCCAATCAGAACTCCCACGTTAAGTGTGCTTGGGCGAGAGTAGTACTAAGTTGGGTGATCATTTGGGAAGTCCTCGTGTTGCACTTTTTTTTACTTCGATCCGACTCAAAATCTCACTGTCTAGTCTACAACACTTCCCATCATGTGCCCAAGGCAAGACTTAACCACATTTTCTTCACATCACCTTACGGGTGCGATCATACCAGTACTAAAGCATCGGATCCCATCAGAACCCTGAAGTTAAGCGTGGTTGGGCGAGAGTAATACTAAGTTGGGTGACCACTTGGGATGTCTGCGTGTTGCACTCTCCTTTTTTTTTACATCGATCCGACCCGAAATTTCCCCGGTCTAGTCCACACCACTTACAATCGTGAGCCCAAGGTAAGGCTTAACAACATTTTCTAAGCATCACCTTACGAGTGCTGGCTTAACAACATGCCAGCACCGAAGCATCGGATCCAATCAGAACTCCCACGTTAAGTGTGCTTGGGCGAGAGTAGTACTAAGTTGGGTGATCATTTGGGAAGTCCTCGTGTTGCACTTTTTTTTTACTTCGATCCGACCCAAAATCTCACTGTCTAGTCTACAACACTTCCCATCATGTGCCCAAGGCAAGACTTAACCACATTTTCTTCACATCACCTTACGGGTGCGATCATACCAGTACTAAAGCATCGGATCCCATCAGAACCCTGAAGTTAAGCGTGGTTGGGCGAGAGTAATACTAAGTTGGGTGACCACTTGGGATGTCTGCGTGTTGCACTCTCCTTTTTTTTTACATCGATCCGACCCGAAATTTCCCCGGTCTAGTCCACACCACTTGCAATCGTGAGCCCAAGGTAAGGCTTAACAACATTTTCTAAGCATCACCTTTCGGGTACGATCATACCAGCACCGAAATATCGGATCCCATCAGAACTCCCACGTTAAGTGTGCTTGGGCGAGAGTAGTACTAAGTTGGGTGATCATTTGGGAAGTTCTCGTGTTGCACTCCTTTTTTTTTTACTTCGATCATACCCAAAATCTCACCGTCTTACACCACTTCCCATCATGAGCCCAAGGCAAGGCTTAACTACATTTTCTTCGCGTCACCCTATGTGTGTGACCATACAAGTACTAAAGCACCGGATCCTATTAGAACCTCGAAGTTAAGCGTGCTTGGGCGAGAGTAGTACTAAGTTGAGTGACCACTTGAGATGTCCTCGTGTTACGCTCCTCTTTTTTTTTTTACTTCGATCCGACCCCAAACTTCCCCAATCTAGTCCACACGACTTGTAATCGTAACCCCAAGGTAAGACTTAACGACATTTTTTTTACTAAGTTGGGTGACCACTTGGGATGTCTTCGTGTTGCACTCCTCTTTTTTTTACATCGATCCGACCCGAAATTTTCCCGGTCTAGTCCACACCACTTGCAATCGTGAGCCCAAGGTAAGGCTTAATAACATTTTCTAAGCATCACCTTTCGGGTACGATCATACCAGCATCGAAGCATCGGATCCCATCAGAACTCCCACGATAAGTGTGCTTGGGCGAGAGTAGTATTAAGTTGGGTGACCATTTGGGAAGTCCTCGTGTTGCACTCCTCTTTTTTTTTACTTCGACCAGACCCAAAATCTCACCGTCTAGCCTACACCACTTCCCATCATGAGCCCAAGGCAAGGCTTAACTACATTTTCTTCGCATCACCTTACGGGTGTGATCATACTAGCGCTAAAACACCGGATCCTATTAGAACCCTGAAGTTAAGCGTGCTTGAGCGGGAGTAGTACTAAGTTGGGTGACCAATTGGGATGTCCTCGTGTTGCGCTCATCTTTTTTTTTTTACTTCGATCCGACCCCAAACTTCCCCAATCTAGTCCACACGACTTGTAATCGTAACCCCAAGGTAAGGCTTAACGACATTTTCTTCGCATCGCCTTACGGGGGTGATCATACCAGCACTGAAGTATCGGATTCCATCAAGACTCGAAAGTTAAGTGTGTTTGGACGAGAGTAGTACAAAGTTGGGTGACCCTTTGGGAAGTTCTCGTGTTGTACTATACTTTTTTTTTACTTCGATGCGTCCCAAAATCTTCCCGTTTAGTCTACACCACTTCCCATCATGAGCCCAAGGTAAGGATTAACCCCATTTTCTTCGCATCACCAATCGAGTGCGATTATACCAGCACTAAAGCACCGGATCCCATTAGAGCTTCGAAGTTAAGCGTGCTTAGGCAATAGTAGTAATAAGTTGGGTGACCACTTGGAAAGTCCTCGTGTTGCACTCCTCTTTTTTTTTACTTCGATCCGACCCCAAATTCCCCGATCTTGTCCGCACCACTTGCAATTGTGAGCAAAAGGTAAGGCTTAACAACATTTTCTAAGCATCACCTTACAAGTGCGATCGTACCAGCACCGAAGCATCGGATCCCACCAGAACTCTCACGTTAAGTGTGCTTGGGTGAGAGTAGTACTAAGTTGGGTGACCATTTGGGAAGTCCTTGTGTTGCACTCCTCTTTTTTTTAATTCGATCGGACCCAAAATCTCACCGTCTAGTCTACACCACTTCCCATCATGAGCCCAAGGCAAGGCTTAACCACATTTTCTTCGCATCACCTTGCGGGTGCGATCATACCAGCACTAAAGCATCGAATCCTATTAGAACCCAGAAGTTAAGCGTGCTTGGGCGGGAGTAGTACTAAGTTGGGTGACCACTTGGGAAGTCCTCGTGTTGCCCTCTTTTTTTTTTACTTCGATCCTATCCCAAACTTCCCCAATCTAGTCCACACCACTTGTAATCGTGAGCCCAAGGTAAGACTTAACGACATTTTCTTCGCATCACCTTACAGGGGTGATCATACCAGCACTGAAGCATTGGATTCCATCAAGACTCGGAAGTTAAGTGTGCTTGGGCGAGAGTAGTACAAAGTTCGGTGACCCTTTGGAAGTCCTCGTGTTGTACTGTACTTTTTTTTACTTCGATGCGTCCTAAATCTTCCCGTCTACTCTACACCACTTCCCATCATGAGCCCAAGGTAAGGCTTAACCCCATTTTCTTCGCATCACCATACGGGTGCGATTATACCAGCACTAAAGCAGTGGATCCCATCAGAACTCCGAAGTTAAGAGTTGGGTGACCACTTGGGAAGTCCTTGTGTTGCACTCCTCTTTTTTTTTTACTTCGATTCGACCCCAAATTTCTTCTGTCTAGTCCACACCACTTGTAATCGTGAGCCCAAGGTAAGGTTTAACAACATTTTCTAACCATCACCTTACGGGTAAGATCATACCAACACCGAAGCATCAGATCCCATCAGAACTTCCACGTTAAGTGTGCTTGGGTGAGAGTAGTACTAAGTTGGATGATCATTTGGGAAGTCCTCGTGTTGCACTCCCTTTTCTTTTTACTTCGATCCGACCCAAAATCTCACCGTTTAGTCTACATTGCTTCCCATCATGAGCCCAAGGCAATGCTTAACCAAATTTTTTTCGCGCCTTACGGGTGCGATCATACAATAACTAAAATAACCGGATCATATTAGAACCCCGAAGTTAAGCGTGCTTAGCCGTGAGTAGTACTAAGTTGGGTGACCACTTGAGAAGTCCTCGTGTTGCACTCCTATTTTTTTTTTTTACTTTGATCCAACCCCAAACTTCCCCAATCTAGTCCACACCACTTGTAATCGTGAGCCCAAGCTTAGGCTTAACGACATTTTATTCGCATCACCTTACGGGGGTGATCATACTAGCACTGAAGCATCGGATTCCATCAAGAATCGAAAGTTAAGTGTGCTTGGGCGAGAGTAGTACAAAGTTGGGTGACCCTTTGGGAAGTCCTCGTGTTGCACTGTACCTTTTTTTACTTCGATCCTTCTAAAATTTTCTCGTCTAGTCTACACCACTTCCCATCATGAGCTCAAGGTAAGGCTTAACCTCATTTTCTTCGCATCACCTTACGGGTGCGATCATTACATGGTGCGGCCATGACATGTAAAGGGGATGCAGGTACGTGAATTTTATCCGCATAAATTTGACATTTATGACATTTCTTAGCGTACTTGATGCACTCAGATTTTAGAGTTAACCAATAATATTTTGCTCTCAAAATTTGTTTGGCCATGATATGTCCATTATCATGAACACCACAAATTTCTTCGTGACATTCTTCTATGATTTGAATCGCTTCCATTATATCAACACATCTTAAAAGCACAATGTCATGGTTTCTTTTGTAGAGTATTTCACCATTCAAGCATAAACCCATGAACAATCTTCTAGTGACGCGTTTATCATTCTCAGAAGCTTTGGATGGAAATTCTTATTCATTCAAATCACTAAGTGATCCATTTATTGTTATCAGGTTGATACAATAGAGAATGTCGTAAGTACTCAAGTTCGTGTTATACAAAATTTGTTTTTCATTGGAGTATTATACAAAGACTATCAAAGTAATGATGAACTAGCTCTATAAATTATTACTTACCGAATGTATTAAGTGAAATGAGAAATTGAGAGATAGTATGAATTCAATGAGCTCACGATATTTCATTAACATAAATTTACTTATGTTTTTATGTTTAAGACTTATAAACAAACGTCTCTTAAAATAAAACATATTTCATTATACTACAGTCGCACAAGAGCCGGCGCACCAAACTTATACCTTGTAATAAAAGTAAATGCAAGAACTGAGAAGGGAGGAACATGTAGAGAAGAGAATGAAAAGTGGTTCTCTTACGTTCTACAATCTAAATAATATAAGAGGAACTCAATTAAACTAAAAAGAATAACCGTGCAGAATTACCGTACTGACAAAAGTAATTGAGTTCTGCTTTATCTCACTAGGATTTCATCTTTGAATATTTATGTTGTATGTTATCATTGATAGTTATAGCACGTGATGTTAAAATAGTAATTTAAGTCACCCCACATGTATATATTTTTCAAAAAAGAGTTCAAATCATAATATACATCCAGGGTCATAGTATAATTTATAATATATATTAACAGTGATATGTTTAAGAGAATTATTTTTAGATAACTTTATCTATATATTTTATTTTTACACTCTCATAACACCTTTTAAAGATACACACGTCACATTTTTAGTAGTTGATGTTAGTTTTAGATAGAATATTGATCAAAAATTCATTTATATTCACTCTCCTACTAACTTTGAGAATTACAAAATATTATCCCATTAAGGTAGATCATTCAATCTATGGATAAAATTGTTGAGATTGATTTATCGTTTTTAACTTTTTCATATTCAAATAATAATTATGATAAGAATAATAATTTAGTTTGTAATAGTAATAATATATAAGTATATTATATATAAACTACAATCTATTTATAATTCATAATATCAATAATATATAATACATCTACAATTTCTAAAATTATAATCTAATAGTGTAGTTATCTGGTTGACATATTTTATGTGCCGTTTGGTTAACGTAATCTAGAATAACCATCACAATTTAATTACTGGTAATTCAATTACGTGCAATTCAATTACCTATAAAATATGATTGCCGAGTTTGATTATGCAATGTAATCTATGATGTGATTGGTGATAATTAATGATTGCTATATTTGAAATATGTTAACTTTTGTTGTCAATTTGTGTAAATAACATGAAGTTACTTAATTTTTGTGTAAGTAACAGGAAGCTACTTCAATTTTTTAATTAATATTAAATAAATTAATAATGGTAAACTAAATTTAAAAAATATTTTTAATCAAATTAATATAATAAGAGATATAATAAAAAATATTTTTATATGAAATTTTAACATTAATTTTAATTATTTTTTATTAATATTTAAATAAATTAATACTGTTAGACTAAAATTTAATAAATTGAATTTTAATTAAATTAATAAATTAAATTTTTATTATATTTAATTAAAAAAATAAATGAATAAAATGAATATTAATTAATATTAAAATAAGTTAATAATACTGGATGAAATTTAAAAAAATAATTGTAATTAAATTAATAAAATAAGAGATATCATAAAAAAATATTTTCACTTGAAATTCTAGCATTGATTTTAAATATTTTTTATTAATATTTAAATAAATTAATAATGCTAAACTAAATATTAATAAAGTTAATTTTAATTAAATTAGTAAAATGAGAGAGAGCGTGAGAAAAAAATATTTCAATGAGGGTATGAAAGTAATTTTGTTTGATATTAGAATTGCAACAACATTGTAAACTAAGATTGTTTCAATTTTATTCTACAATTTAATTGCCTCAAATGATTATAAATTAGGAATGCATGAAAATTAAAATTGCAGCCTTATTTAAAGATTACTTCAAAAAAATATCGTTATTCAATTACAAAAGAATTACAATAATTATAGTTATCTCGTAGACATTATATGTTTTATCTGGTTGATATGCTCAATAATACATCTTAATCTTAATATTTTAAAATGAGCTTATATTAGAGAAACTTTTGATTTTTCTATTTATCTCTTAAACATCCTTAAATATATAGGACAAATTAGAAATTTCACTTTGTCATTTAATATAACGAGCTATAATGAAATATTATTTTCTATTCAGTAATAATTTGTTTATAAATAATTTGTGAAATCAAATATTTTTTATGATATTTAATTAGAAACATAAATATCCATAAAGATGAATTTCAATAAATTTTGAAATTATTCTTAAATAAACAGTAATTTATTCGTTGGACATTTATAAAATTAAATATTAAGTAATATATATGTTATCAAGACATAAAAATTCATATAAATGAATTGAATAATCATTTTTATATATTATCTATTTTCAAATAAGATAAATGATCTCTTTATTTAATAAAGCCTTAAAAATTATTTAATAATTATTATTATATATTATTCAAATAGTAATGATATATTGTGTAATTTCAATACTATTATAAGCAAACAAATGTATTTATTATTATTATTTTACTTTTAATTTAGATTTATAATTATTTTTAAAAATAATATTTATTTCAACGTTAAATATTAATTTTAATATTATATATATTTTAAATTACTTTAACACGTACGAAACACGTCATTTTTAAAAACTAAATGTACTGTACACTTGGACTTATATTTTGTTCAATATATCACGCAACACAGATGTACTATTACTAATAAAATAAAATGAGTGGATGAATATAATTATGAGCCTATAACATAGTGGACTATTTTTGAAACTCTATTTATGTTTCTACAAGTTGGAGATATCGAGTCTTGGATGTTCCAGATCTGACAACATGTGTAACCACAGTTGATTACGTACAATAATTTTTTTTTTAATTTTTCAATCATCCGGTTTGGGCCGTCCAAATCTTTATGGACGACCCGTATTGAATTGTTCCTCAACTAGGTTGGGTAGTAGGTTCGCTCGTTCATCCTGGTCCAACTTGACTGGTTCCATTTCCATTAGGGAACGAATGGACTAGAATTTGAGCTTCTCCCTAAAGTATTTTGGGCTGCCCACATAGATTTGATCTGTGAGCTTAGGCAATCACTAATGAGCTTCATACTGAAATTACGAAAATTGGCTGAAAAATACAGGTTTTAAAGAGTGAAGTTAAATAAATGACCGTTAAGATTTTTAATTATGAAAATAGCCAAATTTTTAGAATTTAAGATGTAACTACTGGTTTGATGTGATTTATTATTTTGCAAGCCATTTTTCGACCATTTTTGCTAATATTTAATTTTTCGATCATTTACTTAACTCCACCTTAAAAATCGGCCATTTCTGTAGTTTTCCCTTGAAATTAATTTTCTTAGTAATGATTATAATTAGGTCACAGGCTATGCTTAAAAAAAATATAAGAAACGATCACAAGTATAAAAAATTATAAAACAATCACAAATATAAAAAATTATAAAACAATCACTACACATACTCCAAAAAATTCACGCGCCAAAAAAAGTTTCAGCGCTCCCACGGAGATCTGCTTTCAATTGTCAATATATAAATTATGAATAATTCTAGAGTGATCAAATAGTTGACCAAGTAATTGATCAAGTTTTGAATAATCAATGATGTGGTAATCATTTATAGGTTGGTATTTGATGACTCATTAAAACGATTTGATAAAATAGTTTATAAATAGTTGTCACGTCATTTGATTACTTAAAATTTGATTAATTACTTGATCGTTGTAATATATTTATTAATTATACGTGCAGTATAATTTATGTATACGACATGTTTATATAAATTTTTTAGATACTGCTATTTTGCTAGGCATGGGACTTAGTTTTTTCGGCCGATTTTCTTTGGGAATTGAGGATGACTTTAGTATGTTCTTATTTTTTTTTTCTAAAAGTGCTCTTCTTAATGCTCTCCCTAATTTTTTTTTTAAGTTTACAAATACTCTACTGGTATTAAAAATATTACCGCTCAAACGCACAATCTTATATATGAGTGTGAAAATTTAATAGGTCAATCCAACTTATCTTATATCATAATTTATTGACTCTTACGGTAGTGTGATTACTTACCATAGTAGTATACTGAAAAGAGACGGGATAAATTTTTGAAAGACTAATTAGCTCTTGTTTTTGTTTTTTCATTCCAAATTTCGATTTAAACTTAAAAAGTTAATTATAAGTTTTTCGACATTATTTGAAAATTATGCCAAGTTTGCAATAATACGCACAAATAATAATATACACCAGTAAGGTTATTAGATTCATGTGGATTGAATTTCAAATGTGATACATATTTATATCTATAACATACTAAAAGAGATAAGCAAGTCTATAAATTTTTTATACAATCATGTCCACATATTTTTTTTAAATCTTAAAATTTCCACTAAAAGTACATTTGTCATATTCTTATTCAACGTTACCATAGCACTTTTTAAGTGAAACGACATCATTTTTTTAAGTAAAATAACACGATTTTTTTAAAGATGAAACAATATCACTTTTATAAGTAGAGAAAATATATATTATTATGATGAAAATAAGTAATATATAATTTTATAAATATAGTTACACAATTTACAAACGAAAATTAAATTTACAATACAAACGAAAATGGAAGATCAAAGTTTTAAATAAAATATGATACAAATAATTTAATTCTAATGACATCATTTTATCTTTTAATTATTGAGAGCATATTTATACTATATACTCTTAAGTTTTTTTCTACAAACATACATGAGGTGGTATAATATGGTTGAATCAAAATATATCAATAAATACAAATAATAACATATATAACATTGTACTGATTTATTCAAATAAACTAAAAGTAAAGAATATGCTGTTATACATTTCTACTTAATTCACATAAACACAACATCTATACTACATTACAAGGGGCTTAAGGGGAAGAAATTTATGATTTCCCCTTTTTACCCTTTAACCCCCTTAAAATATCATATAAATTAGGTATTTCACATATTTTCTCATTTACTTCATTTATATAATAAAATTTTCAAATAATTTGTAAATTAAATATGTTAACAATATTATGCAATTAGAAATGTGAATATGAATAAAGATTAATTTAATATTTTTTGAATATACAAAGCATATTTGTTTTTTTAGTTGTTGATAATTTGTTCGTTAAACTTTTGAATATATAATATTTATATTATTAGTAAAATGATAATTTATAAAAATGAATTTAGAGACGACATGAATATAATTTTTTAACAATCTATTAATGATATAATAATCTATTAAGAATGTGATAGATTGATAAAATAAAGTCATTTTCTATAATATTTACACTCAATGCTATATAGTATAGTTTCAAGAATCTAATTTTTTATTTAACAAATTTTATTTTATGTACACTATATTCGATCACTAAAACATCTAATAGATATAATATCTAAAATTCATATCATTACATTTTCAATGAGTTACTACACAAGTAATTATTATAGACAACATGCGAGACATGTTGGTTGGTGAAGGACTTTTATAATTTAACTAGAAAGTGTGATCAATAAGTTATTTTATTCAATGTCTAATATACATTTGACTGTATAAATATTAAAAATTAGTACATTATATCTTATTATATAGTGAAGAAAAGAAATTAATATGCTTAATTTTTTCTATTTAGTAAATGAATAAAGAATTAGACTTATCAAGTGTAACGCACGTGCATTTCTACTAGTGATTATAAGTAATAATCACAGCTAAAATATATTGTATGTTTAATTACACGTACATCGCACGCGTGTATCGACTAGTGCATATAAAGAGAGCTTATTCATTAACAAATATTATTTACATTGTCAATTCTCACTCTTCATATTTGACAAAAAAAAGTCTCTCTTTATGCACATTTGATAATTACATTTAAGTTAAAGGTAGCATAGCAATTTTCTGTAAAATATTTTTATTTTTAAAGGATGAAATTTGAAATTTGTAACAACATATTAAGGGGCATTGCTAAGTGTAAATTTTTTTTTTGTCTTTTAGTTATCAAATTTGGATAGTCCGTATTCGTTGGACGAGTAGATTAAACTAGACATCTTGTTGCCCAGCACAGATTAAACTAGACATCTGTAGTTTTACTGTTGGTGGCTTTACTACGGGACTAGAACTCTCCTTATAATCTATACCTAGTTTTTGGTGACAGCCTTTGGCTACAAGCCTGGCCTTTTACCTTTGCAAAATTCCATCAGAATTGGTTATAACCTTAAAACCCCATTTATTACCTATAAGCAACATATCCTTGGTGTGGGAGATTAAATCCCATGTACTATTCTTCATCAGTGGATCAATTTCTACAGTCATGGCTTTAAACCAGCAAGGACTACTAAGCGCCTATTCAACACATATAGGTTCAGATGGTAGGAAGATGATGTTTGGTAGTTATAAAGGCTTTGGGCTTTCTTATGCCATTTTGGATCTGGTTACCATAGTATGAGTGGCACACACATGGACAAAGAAGGGCTCGAGGTTTGAGGGCAGCAAGAGAAGTAGAGGCGTCTTGGTGGAGGCATAAACAGCAGGGGTAGCACCAACAACGGAAGTATTCTCAGTAGATTTACCCAAATCAAATAGACCTACTATATTTTTCCGACCTTGCCATTGATTTATCAAGACAAAGCTATATATCCCCCTGGTGGGTTCTTTTATTAAGTTGGGTGGGAATAATCAGTCTTGTTCCTCGATGTCACTTTTCCATGCCACCTAAACCCCAAACTTCTCTTTTCTTTCCTGCCCTTTCCCTTCCTTACTGTTCTGTTACTGGAATAAGTCCTATAACTTCTAAATTTTGTGCAGGTAAGTTTAAGGTGTAAGGCTGTCTGTTCGCTTAGGAAACTGTTGAGACACGTAAGTCAATGACTAGATTCTCAGCTATAGAAAGAAAATTGGGTAGGCTTACAAAGAGGTTAGATAAAGTATGAACTTGACTAGATAAATGAGTAGCTGAGTAACCTGAACTGTTCTCATAATGAGAAAGATGCTGAGTAGAAGAGGAATTTGCTAATGTAGAATCCAAAGGGGTCTGTAATCTGACATATTCCTGTGAAGGTAAACCTAAAGAAATAAATACAAGATTTTAATGCAAAACTAAAGTACTGGTAGGAAAATTATTGATCAAGATGTAATCAATAAGTTTGTTTTGAAGAATAACTCTTTGTAGGGAAAAACATATTCATTAAAGATAACATTTCGAGAAATGAAGAGTCTACCAGAGGGATGTAAACATTTATAGCCTTTATGGTCTAGAGAATAGCCAAGAAATAAGCATAAGTCTGAATGAAAATCCAATTTTTGAGCATTATAAGGCCTTAAGTAAGGAAATCATGCACATCCAAATGATCTTAAGGTGTTATAGTCTGGCATTTTATGATAAAGAACTTGAAATGGATATTTAAAATCAAGAGTGGGAGTGGGCAATCTATTTATGAGGTATATAATAGTCTGAAAGGATTCTCACAAAAAACTAATGGCATACCTGCTTGAGCTACAAGAGTCAAGTCGGTTCAACTAAATGTCTATGTTTTCTTTCAATATTTCCATTTTGCTGGTGTATGGGGGGGGGGGGGGGCAAGGATGTCTGAATTTGATTCCCTGTGATTGTAAATACTTGACAAAAGGTCTGAATTCCACCCTCAAAGTCTGACTGAATAGATTTTATAGTACATTCAAGTTGTTTTTCTACTGAAGTTTTGAAGAAGTATTAATGGTTTCAGACTTTAGTTTTAGAGGATATACCCAAGAGAATTTGCTGTAATCATTTAGAAAGCACACATAATAACTCTAAAGGTTTTGAGGTTTTTGAAAGAGAGGTTTGGAAAGGCAAAACATACTTTCTTCCTTTTTAAAAGGTTGTGCAGAAGCTAGGAGTCTGTTTGATAATAGGTAAGTTGTTTGACTTTAACACCTTATGTAAAATGATTGATGTAAGATGCCCTAGATGTTTAGGTCATATATATGCTTGTTTCAACATATGTTCAGTAAAGATGCTCATATTATGTTTATTCTGTGCAGAATTTTAGGAATGCTCAGGAGTAGAAGAGATAACAAAACAAGGAGTTTTCTTAAGATAACAAGGAGTTGAATTGGAAAAAGAAATTTCATTTCTAGCAACATTATTACGGAAAGATGACACATTATATGCTACAAGATTCTTAGTAAAAGAAGAAGAAAAGTAGGCATATTGCAAAACTTGGGACTTAACAAAGTAGAAACAAATTTATTAGAATTATTACAACAACGTTTTTGCAGATTCTAATTTTGCTATTAGAATTTCTTTGAACAAGATAAGCAAAGAGGTTAGGCTTTTAATCTTCAGGAATAGTTAGCGAGTACATACCATCTCTAAGGATTCCCTCCAGCAGAACTATTTCCATTTGCTTGTCCTTCACATAACAAGTGTTAGCATGAAACTCAATTAAAATGTCATTATAGTTAGTCAATTTAGATATTCTAACCAAGTTCCTTTTTATTTGAGGTACTCTTAACAAAGAATTCAGTTTTAAAGGTTGTTTAGAATTGTATTTTGTAGGTAAAAGTGCTTAATCAACATGTGTAATAGCTAAGTCTTATCATTGCCCACTGCTAGTCTCTCGCTTCCTATATACTCTTGTACCAGATTAAGGTTATTCAGGTCTGTAGAGACATGGCTTGAAGCTGCACTATCCTATCAACATACCATGCCATGTCACAAATTGACTCATGAGAAGCAATGTAGGCTTAGGGTGATGCAAAATAGGCTGCTGGTGTAGAAGAATTTCCTGCATTCTGTGCATTAACTCCATTTTGAGAGTGGTAAGACTGATTTCCTCCTTGAAAATTCCTTTTAAATCCGTAATAATAGATATTTGCTGCATGTCCAAACTTACCACAGGCTTGGCAAGTCAACCTGTTGTTATTTCTACCTTTGCTACCTCTTCTTGCTTGAAAACTACCCTATTCCGTATTATTTGGAAAATATGAACCTCTACTAGAATTTCTGTTAAAGTTGCTATAGTTGTTTTGAAAAGGTCCATTTGAATGACCTTCTCTCTTGAAGCTATAACTAGGATTTCCAGTAAGAACATTGGCACTCATTTTAATCAAACCTTTCATTCTCACTCATGTGCTTCTCAAGCCTGCTCTCATGGCACATGCGAAGAGATTGAACTTCTTCCATTTCCAAATGTTCACTTCTTGAAGTAACATTTACTACAACAGAGTCAAACTCTGATCCTAAGCCATTTAGAGCATAAAGAATCAATTCTTGTTCACTTATGGGTTGTCCAGCTGTAGCTAGGCTATCTGCAATCCTTCTAATTTTTTCACGAAAACCAGTGACTCTGACATATTTGCTTTCTTGCAGGTTGGAAGTTGATTCCTCAATTGCATCATCCTTGCTCGAGATTGGCTTACAAAGTTTCTTTCCAAAGAACTCCAAACTTCAGTAGAAGAGTTAAATTGCGTGACTGTTCCAAGAACTCTTTTAGACATAGAAGTTCTTAAACAACTCAGAAGAAGTTGGTCCTTTTTATCCAGAAAGCATGTTTTGGATTAATTTCTCCATTGGCTAGCTTTTTGTTCGACTTTCCTTTAGTTCTGAACATGATACCATCTACTCCATGTCCTATGATTGTTGGAATGACTTGAGACTTCTAGAGGACATAATTTCCTTTATCCAATTTGACAGATATGTAACTACTCAGTGTATTTGAGAGGAAGCTCTTCAGATTCGTGGAACTGATCGTAGCATTTCTTGCTGTGGAATTGCTCTTTTGTGTTATTTTCCATAGACGTTTGTCTTATATTGGCTTTGATACAATGTAAAGAAAGGTGATGAGCTAAGAAATAGAAGAAAGAAGTAGTTTGAGAGCTTAAAGTTTCATTATTATTTACTGAGTTCATAAGAACAATATATAAGGGGATTTACATAAACCAACTAATCGACTGACTACAAAATTAATCTCATAACTATTCTAACCTTTATAACGTCGTGTTAATGTACAGTTATATTTCACAAAGGTAGATTTACAAAACGTCGTAACAGAAAATGATATTTTATGATGGCAATTATAAAAGGGTCGTTATTGGTTTATGACGATTTTTCTATATAACGCGTACAAATATGTTTGATATATTTCACGAGGGTATTTTATAAAATGTCGTAAGAGAAATATCCTCATTTTTCCTTCAGATTGTTGTCCTTTCTTTCATTATTATAAAAGTGAAGGTATAAGTTTGAATAAAAAGGATGTCTGCTGGAGTTTGAAAAAACAGGTGTAGTTCCAAGAAATCTTATTATTTTTGTGTCATTGCTTCAGATGTTTGTGTCCTTTCTTTAATTATAAAACTGAAGGTATAAATTTGAGCAAGTTTTTCAATTTGATCTTAAATTATTTAGCTTAAACGATGATGAATCATCAATGATGATGCTAGAATACATGCTGCTTGGATTTTAGAAGAAAATTTGATAAGTGCAGCAAAACTTCAAAGTCTTACATAATGGCTCTGCCAAACAGATGAACCAAACCGAACCGTAAATCACGGTTCAGTTCTGGTTCAGTCCTGTGTACAGCCATACTAAAATTTTAGTTCGGTTTAATTTTTCATAAAAAGCCAATCGAATCGAACCGTGAATACTCTTAAGATAAGTGATTGAGGATTGAGTGTGTTATTTTTCCAGGCTTTTGTTAGATCTCTGTCTCTTTCTGGGTTTGCAGTTGAGGATTGAATTGGGAGGCGATGTAGGTAAGTCACACAAAACAGTGAGACTTATCCACTTCCCTTATCTTTTTCGTGTTTTGATCTCTTAATGTTCTTGTATTCTCTAGGTGACATTGAATCAATGCCATTCATTGAGGCTTCCAATTCATTTATGCGCCTTTTACGATTCTTTTTAAGCATAAGCTCTTGAAAAGTGTCAGTTCAAGGAAACAATCAGTAGCCTGCCTAATCTGCTAAACTCATCAGGTTTGTTTCAATTAAACTCTGATGGTGATTATCACATTGAATGCCTCTATGACTGCAAAGCATAACGTTGTTATACTGCTTTTGGTTTGGTTAAACAGTGAGTGATGAAGAAGAAAATTGGAGCACTGGGCAACGATATCCTTAGAATTTCTGAAGTACCTTTAAAATTTCTATTACTTTGTCTCGATTTTAATTTCAAATTATTTCTTTCAGGACCTTGGGAGAATTGGGATGCATGCAGTCTCGCTTGCCAATTTACAGCATGACGGCTGCCACTTGCCTGATATCCCACCCTGCTGCCTGACATCGCACCGCACCCTGCTGAGAATTGGGATGCAAAAAATCAAGGATTTCTTTTGATGTATCCGTTGAGAATATTATCACATGGCTTCTTATATTTTATTGATAGTATATAAATGCTGAGAGTTTAATGTTTGATATATGTTTTTATTATTTTTATTAATTTGATATTTTCAAAGCAATTGTAATTAGGTTGGTGTGAATTTTCAGGGTGGAATTAAAAAAATTAATAGCATTACTTGCCACAGTAGATATAAAAAGCCAAAGTAAAACAAGATAATCTAACACGACGGTAAATAAATGTAACGTCGTAATAAGAACAATGAATTACAAATGACAAAAATCATCTTGTATGACAGTGGTTATCAAAAGCATCGTAATAATCACAAAAAAACATGATGATACCATTAAACACGACGCAACAAATAAAATGCCATAATAGGGACTAAAGTTACTGACAACGTTAATTTCTTTTAGGATGGTAGCACGTAAAACCGTCGTAATAATCTACATAATATACACGACGGTCATTCACTTCTCATGACATCATATATAACAGCCGCCGTCAATCATTTTAAGTTTTACGACAACATAAAAAATAACACGATGTTTGTCTCCATAAGCGTCGTTGTAGGATAAACCTATTATGATGTTTAGGGAAAAACACTCGTTGTAAAGATGATGTTTTATGACATTTTTTTGCCTACAGTCGTGTAATGTAAACAATACTACATGACACTCACATAGATGATGATGAATCTCCGTCCTCTATTAGACGACGGGTATTTACTGCCGTAAAATGCCTTTTTCATAGTAGTATATATTTAATATATATTTGGGAATATATTGAGTGATTTTAGTTAAAACTAAGAAATTAAGTATAATTGGCATCCGCAAGTCTAAATGCTTGATAAATTTAGAATTTGGCTTTTTAACAATGATACAAAAGTTTTCACGAAAAAACATTGTAAAAAATATACAGTTGCATCCTCTTGGCTCTAAGTATATTTTATGCCACATATAATGAAATATCCATATAAACAAATTTGTGTTAGATTGCATGTAATTATGTATACTTTCTGCAAATATCTCCCTATCCAATATCTTTTATGTTCCAATAATTGTTTTTTCTAAAACAGTTAGACGTAGTTGCAAATTAAACTTAGGTTAATTTGTTTTAGCTCATTAAATATTAAGCGTCGCGATGTGCACGCGACGCGAAACGGTGATTGAAAAATTTATTTTTAGAAAAGAAAATAAATTCAGAGTCGTTATCAATCATTTTAGGGTGTGTCGGTCAGTCAATTTTAAAATAAAATTTGTTGTCTACAAAAATTTAAAGTTGATTCAGGAGTCATTTATGTGTAGGGAATGTACTAACACCCCACAACAAGTTTAAATGCTCGATAAATTTAGAATTTGGCTCCTTAACAATGATACAAAAAGTTTTCACAAACATTATATAAATTTAGAATTTGGCTCGTTAATTTTTTTTTCTAAAAAGTTAGACGTAGTTGCAAACTAAACTTAGGTTAATTTGTTTTAGCTCATTAAATATTAAGTGTCGTAATGTGCACGCGGCGTGAAACGGTGATTGAAATAATCATTTTTGAAAAAAAAATTCAGAGTCGCTACCAATCATTTTAGGGTGTAATCGGTTACCCAATTTTAAAATAAAATTTTTTGTCTACAAAAATTTAAAGTTGGTTCGGGAGTCATTTGTGTATAGGGAATGTATTAGCACCCCACAACACCCGATACTAAAATGATTATCAAATTTATTAAATGCTATCTAAATTGTATTTTAAAAATAATGTTTAAGAAATTCATTTTTGAATGTCCCGTATGATACATTTTACATAGTAAAAATGAACAAAATAAATGGTCTTTAATGGGTAGTACAAAGATCATTGAAAAATTATCTTTTTATTTTTTATCAAAAGATTATTGGAGTTATTTTCAGTATTCCAAGAATAACTCTTCACCTTAGTAGTTCGAAAGTTTTGGTATCCAAAAAATTTCAAAGTTCGGCATCGGGATTTTTTCATGAAAACTAAATAATGAAATTATTAAAATTTAAATCTAGTTATTAAGATTTTAATTTATCTACACATATATGAATATTATCTCTAATGATAAAAGAATGAGACAAAAATCACATTATAAGCACGATAATATGACAATGATACATAAATAAATGAGAATTACAAGAACACAAATTATAAAGAAAAAAAGGGTGAAAAGAAAAGTAAAAAATAGGATAAAATAGGTGACAAATTTGAAGATGATGTGTGCAGTAAGAAAATATGTAGAATATGTCTAAGAAGTGGAGTGAAAAAAATGTGAATTGAAATAAACATAGTATTTAACATGTGTTGAAAAGAAAAGAAGATAACGAAATTAAAATGAAAAAATAGAAAAAACAAGAAAAGAAAAAAAATTGGTGGAGGGGGACAATGCTGCTAGCCACTTTTGATACAGTGTGTTGTCCTCATATTTTTNAAATTAAACTATATGAATGTTTAGTTTCATAAAGTAATATATGTGTGTGTGTATATGTATTAAAATACATAGTTGGTATATAAGTGTATCATTTTTTACTAAATAGTCTACTAGTTACCCTTTTTCCTTTCCTTTATCATTGCTATTTAAATAGAAAAGAAAGATTACGGATGTTAACTAATTAAACCGAACATCACGACAAAACGATGAATAAAATTTTAAAATATACTATTTTTTTGATATAAATATACCCATTTTCTATTTTGGACTACTTAGTTCACTAATTACCATTATTTTTTCATTCATTACAATCAAATAGCAAATGAATGATCATAGATAGTAACTAATTCAAATAAGCGTCACAAAAATGATGAATAAAATTTTAAAATAAAAAAATATTTTTTTGCGTTGTAAATATATTCTTTTAATTTTAGACTACTTAGTTTACTAATTACCCTTATTTCTTTTATTTTAATATTTCTAATCAAATAGTAAATGAATAATCATGGATGATAACTAGTTCAAACAAGTATGACTAAAATAGCAACAAAATCTAAAAAAATGAAAAAACTTATGAGAATATTAAAGTTTAAATATTTGCATAATCTTATATTGATGTTTAACATTCTATTTTACGAATTTTTATGTATGAAAAATTATCCTAGGAGATTTTTGCAACAAATGTACACTTTCAACCCATTAAAGAGTTGATTCACGTTGAGTTAATTTGCACATCTCAAAGACTTTATCATCATCCTCATTGATTGAGTTGATAATAAAGATATCTCATTATTAAATTTGTAAGAAAATCGTTAATGCATAAAAATATAACTCAAGATAAAGGATAAAAGATGAAGAAGGAGAAACAAATGCTTATATATGAAAAAAAACAAAGAGTATACACTATATGGGTATGGATGAGAGATGATGAAGAATAATGAACAAGATATATTGTTAGCTAATGTGCAAGAAATTTAAATTACCTTAAGAAAAATATTGAGATAAAATGAATGGATGAATATATATGTACTCTCTTTCTCTCTATCTTGAAAAATCTCTCATATTTTTCACACACACACTCTCTAAAAAGACATCTTCTCCTCTCTTAATACCTCTCTTTCTCTCTCCAAAAAATGACCTCTTTCAAGTGAAGATATCCCATCTATTTATAGGCAAATTGAAGGCTTCATTTTTTACTTTTAGTCATTTTGCTCCTTTTTTTATTTTTTAAGTCATTAGACAATTTTTATCATTTTTAGTCTATGAGCTATTTTTCAAATCATATACATAGTCTTAGACTAATATATGAGCCAAAAAAAATAAATTATGTATTTTCAACGTACTGGGCCGAACAAATATGGTATCTACAGCCGCCTCCCTTTGTTCGCGCTTCCAAACTTAGAATGTGTACAAATGTGTCAATAAATATTTTGATTGGTGTGAGAAAAGGTTATAAGGATAAGGGAAATAGAAACTTCGACTGTTTCGGGCTCTATGAAATAACAAGAAATGTGAAATGGACCTGGATAGGCATAGACTTCGACCTCGATTCAATCCGGGTTCAACTTTATCAAAGGTATTTGAGAAGAAATTGACCTGGATAAACACAGGCTTCGACCTCGACTCAATTCGGGTTGGATTTAATCGAGATATTTGAAAGAAAAACGGACATGGATAGACACACACTTCGACCTTGACTAAATTTAGATTTGATTTAACTGGAGATACTTGAAAATAAATGGACGTGGATAGACACATGCTTCGACCTTGACTAAATTCGGGTTCGATTTAACTGAGATATTTGAAATAAAATGGACCTGGATAGACACATGCTTCAACCTTGACTCATTTCAGGTTTGATTTAACCGAGATATTTGAAATAAAATGGATCTGGATAGACATAGGCTTCGACCCCTACTTAATTTGAGTTTGATTCATCCGAAGATAAAGAAAAAAACCGGACCTGAATAGACACAAGTTTCGACCTCGACTCAATTCAGGTTCGATTTAACTGAAGATAAAGAAATGGACCTGGATAGACACAAGCTTCGACCTCGACTCAATTTAGGTTCGATTTAACCAAAGATAAAGAAACAAACCTGGATAGACACAAGCTTCGATCTCGACTCAATTTAGGTTCGATTTAACAACAGAAAATGAAATGTTGTTTGATCTGATTTATACAAGCTTCATGTGGTAGTCAGAGGTGGACTGATGCAGGCTCTAAATGTTGGAAAATCATGTGTGAATTTTAAAAGAATATCATGAAATGATTTATGCACTTGAATTGTATCAAAACAAAGTAATGTGATGTATGTCTACGCATTGTAATTCTTGAATATAAGTGCAAAGTAGTGATTTTGTATGCATGCGTGATATGCATGATTGTGAACATTTGTAAGTTAATTATTGGATGATTTCTTTGAAAGTTGACTAATGTAGTCATATCCACCACCCTTCAAAACAATCGTTTGGCCTTGGATCATAGACTCACAACGAGCACTCTTTCAATAAAATGACACATCCTTATCCATTGGTTTATTCCCCATTATTCAGCTCCATGTCGATGCTAAAGATAAATGAATATTATCTCCATATTTTACTTCTATTCTGCAATTCTAATTGTGTGAACTTCTCATCGCATTTAGCATTTGTCGTGCGCCTACTAACTTTCCTTACAGTGACTTTCAGGATTTCACCATACTGCCTTTTTCCGTTTCTTTTCTTTTCTCATTTTTCTCCTTTTTTCAATCAATTAACTTTCACCTAACTAAGTTTATGTTTCTAAGTTATTTCAAGAGTAATTAATGATATTTCCTATATGTCTTGGAATTAAGTGAAAAACAAAGATTTGGAAAAAAAATTATGGAATAATAATTTCTCCAGTATTCGAGACATAAATATTTTTTTTGCCTAACTTCGCATTTCCCATACTTAGAGCGGTCAAATAAAGTACTTCTTGACTGCATAAAAATTAACTGCATGTGATAAATCATTTTCATCCATGTTTGTTAGAATGAGAGCTCCTCTAGAGAAAGATTTCTTGACACGAAAGGTCATTCGTAATTTGGGGTCCACTTCTCACGGTGATCTTTTTGATATGAGAGTATATATTTCAACATCAAATATCCTTCTCGGAAACATCAAGAACGTACCTTTTTGTCATATGCTTGCATAATTTTTCTTTGATATAATTGCCTTTTACATAATACACTCAATATTTTTTCCTCAATAAACTTCAATTGCTCATACTGTGTTCGTACCCACTCTGCTTCTTCTAATTTCACCTCCATTAAGATTTTAAGAGAGGGAATTTATACCGCGATTGGAAGGACAACTTCCATGCCATATGCCAAAGAGAACTACATTCTCCAATTGATGATCAGACTGATGTGCGGTACCCATATAGTGCAAAATGGAGCATCTCATGCCAATTCTTATAAACATTTGTCATATTCTTTGTGATCTTTTTTATCTTCTTATTTGCTACTTCTATTACTCCGTTCATCTTCAGACGATAAAGGAGATGAATTATGATGCTTAATTTTGAATTGCTCACATAATTATTTCATCATCTTGTTGTTTAAATTCATCTTGTTATCTGTGATAATCCTTTTAGGTAGACCATATCGACAAATCATATCATTTTTAATAAACTTAACAACCGCACTTCTAGATACGCTTGAATAAGAACTCGCCTCCACTCATTTGGTAAAGTAATCTATAGAGACTAAAATGAAACAATGCCCATTAGAGGCCTTTGGTGTTGTAGGATCAATGACATCCATACCCCACATAGAGAACTGCCAACGTGCAACCATGACATGTAAAGACAATGCTGGTACGTAAATTTTATCAGCATAAATTTGACATTTATGACATCTCTTAGCGTACTTGATGCAGTGAGATTCTAGAGTCACCCAAATAATATCTTGCTCTTAAGATTTGTTTTACCATCATATGATCATTAGCATGGATACCAAAAATTCCTTCATGGAACTTCATCTATGATTTGATTCGCTTCCCTTACATCAACACATCTTAAAAGCATCATATCATGGTTTCTTTTGTAGAGTATTTCTTCATTCAAAAAGAAACTCATAGATAACCTTTTGATAGTGCGTTTATCATTATCGAAAGCTTTGGATAGATATTCTCCATTCTTTATATACTGCTTGATGTCATAATACCATGGTCTTGCGCCTGTCTCTTCTTCAATGCTTATACAGTGAGCAGAAAAATCTCACTTCTCAAATTTTATGGGTTAAACTTATTCCTTAAAGTCTGCAGCAAACATGGACGCTAGAGTTGCCAGTGCATGGTAGGATTCAAATTAGTATCTCAATGTCTCCGATTACTTCTTTTCAAGTGCCGTCGAATGCTCTTACTATCATCATGTTTGGCTGTATATGTGTCATGTCCACATGGAGCTTTATTAGCATAGATCTTGGCATTATATTTAGAGATGAACCATTATCAATCAATACTTTTCCAAGAACACAATCTTTACACTTCAATGATATATGTAAAGCTATGGTATGTCCAGTACCACCAACATGGATTTCATCATCTGTGAAAGTGATAAAATTTGTTACAGTAATATTTTCTACCGCAATGTCATGGCAGACATGTGCTTGATTCAAAACTTTCAATAATGCTTGGCGATGCGGTTCAGAATTAAGAAAAAGTGACCGTAATGTCATGGCAGATATGTGCTTGATTCAAAACTTTCAATAATGCTTGGCGATGCGGTTAAGTTGTTCTATTACCTTATACTCACTTTGCTTGACGAGCTTAAAAAATTCACATACTTCTTCTTCAGACAATGCTCTTTATTTCTCTGTACTTCTCATTATATCCGGGTCTACCACTTGGCCGCTAGACATCTCTATTTGTAACTCATGACCATTGTCGCTTTCTTTGGCTTTCCCTTTCCTTTGCCTTTCAAACTCCTCACTTTTATCCATTTTCAAAACATCTAGCGTGTAACATCTACCACTTCTCGTCATCCCACCTACTTCCAAAATATTAGTTATGGGGAGATCGAGGTTTGATGGATTTTGTGCTTGAGTTTTGTCATTACCGCTTGTAATAACCTCATATTCGTAGCTTCGTGGTACCGCTCTTGAATCTTTGTAAGTAATGCACCCGGTATTTGGATGGTGATGGGCGTCAAAGCATAATATGTAGTGGTGCGAGTTGACTTTTTCTCATAATGTTATTGTAAGAGGTTTTAGGATATAGGATGACACTTCAACATTTACTTCACACGATTCTTTAATTATCATGAGGATTAAAGAGTCATCTTCCTGGTATTCCCTTTCTCCTTTATGACTTATTGTAAGTATCTTTACATCCAACAACCTTTGTACTTCCATTTTAAAATCAACATTTTCCTCAATTGTATGCATAATAAGTCATGCATTTGCTTATTAGAAATGTCTTCATCCTCTGAGCATGTTGGATAGATGTACCTCGCTTTAGGAAGAAGATGAAAAAGTATTTCCATTGACATGCTCACATTTGCCACACCCTTCTTTTCATATGCAAAAGATTCCTTAATTGTGTTTCTGATAGGATTCCCATAATTTGGTAGAGGGTTGGAATTGATATCTGAGTTCCCATTAGCCTTTTTGAAATTCAACCATCTAGCCTTGATTAATGCTTGTACTCTACCCTTTAATGCCGTACAATTCTAAGTCGAATGTCCCACTGTCCCAGCATGATAATCACAACGAGCAGTCACATTATACCACCATGGGTATGGTGGTTGGAGAGGTTCATAAGGAATTGACACCAATTGATTATTTCGTATCAACTATGGTAAGAGTTCCGTATATGACATGGGGATTAGATCATATTGGATAAATATTGATTATTTATATTTCCCCTCAGAGGCTGGTCATCCTGACCGACATTTTACTGGTGAGTCGGTGGTCTGAAACTGGGTCTTGAGTTGTTTTGAAATGTTAATTTTTGAGAGTGATTAGGGGTGTGCACGGGGTGGGACGGTTTTTGAGCCTTTTTATCCAGTCTCGATCGGGACGTGACAATTTTTTTAAGTCACGTCCCGTCCCGTTTTGAGAGAAAATCCCGAGCGGGACGGGACGATATTTTGGGTAAAAAATTTAAAGGTTAAAAATAAAAATTAGTTTAAAGTTCAAATGATTAAAAGCTTAAAAATTAAAAAATTAAGAGTTAAAATTAAAAAAATTAAGGGTAAAATCTTTTTAAAAAATAAAAGTTGGAATATTTATGAAAAATCAGGACGAGACGGGACAAGTCGGGATAAAATTTTTTATCCCGTGTCCTGTCCCGCCAAGAGTAAAAACTCGTCCCGCCCCGCTCGGTCGGGACAATTTTTTGGGACGGTTGCACACCCTTAAGAGTGATAATTATACAGAATTTTTGAGATATTTGCCACATATGATTTCGTAGGATGAACCTTTCACTATACTTTGAAAATCCCGACCTCGGGTTCGCAGCTTGTGATGAGTACCCAAAATTGATCATCTGTACATCCCCTTCTTTTTGCTTCAACGGCGGACCCTTTTTTACGGATGATGTATCTGATACGATTTCTGAAATTCTTTCATTATTTACCCTATATTCAATCTTTTCACCAATCACTATAATGTCAGAGAAGTTGTTTGAAGCGTTTCCAATCATCCTATCATAGAATGGAGATCTCAAGGTGTTAATAAACATTGTAGTCATCTTCTTTTCTGACAAGCGGGGTGTACCTGAGCAACTAATTCTCTCTACCTTTGTGCATATTCTTTAAAGCCTTCAGTAGGCTTTCTTTCCATCTTTTGTAGATCCAGACGATCAGGAGTTTTGTCTATATTGTACTTGTATTGTCTTAAGAAAGCATCAGTTAAATCTTTCCACCTCTGAACATGTTGATTATCCAATTGGATATACCAATGAGATGCAGCCCCCATCAAGGTATCTTGAAAGAAATGAATCAGCAGTTTCTCATCATTTGCACAAGCAACCATCTTTCTGCAGTACATAATAAGATGACTTCTCGGGCATATACTACCATCATATTTTTTAAACTCAAGTATTTTGAATTTGTGTGGGATGGTTACATCCGAAATCAAACATAATTGAGTGGCATCAATGATACCATATACATTTGACCCTTCAATGGCGCGTAATCTTTCCTCTAGAAAGTCCAGCTTATGTTTCAACAATGGGTCTTCACTTGGTTTGGTAACAGTCCTCTGCACCTTTGGGTCATCAACATCGAGTATGATGATTGGCTCATTAACGCGTTAGCCTTGTGGAGTGAAAGCTTGGTTGTCGTCAGATGCCATTGTGGATGGGTTATACCTAATTTTCCATGTCTATATCATTTCCTGGACATTTAGAAATGGATAATGTTGGATATTTACTGGTAACGAAGCATGCTGAAACTGGTCAGTCTGATGATGTTGATAAGTTAAAGTTAGGAGTGGCAAATGGACTGGCCCGCCAGACCTCAGCCCGACCGGTTCAAGGGCCGGGCCAAGGCTTTTTAAGCTGGTTCACGGGCTGGTCCTTGGCCGGTCTGTGAGAAATATAGGCCGGCCTGCATTAAACTTTTGAACCGGCCAATGATCTCATGGGCCGGGCCTAGAACGTTCCGGCCCGGTAAGTTTAACTGGCCCATGAACAATACTTTGTTTTTAAATGTTAAAATTTCTAAAATTTGTAGATGGGGAGATTTGAACCTTGGTGAGAAGAAATGAAATATATATGAATACCACTAAGCTAAATAGAAATCATGTTGTGAATCTTAGATAATTTTTTTATTACGTTACAACCTCAATATAAAAACTTTTCATAATAATTAAAATAATTATAAAATATAATAATAATAATTAGGACTCTAACTCTCTAAGTATCATGTGGACCCTTAGTGTATTTTTATTTGATTAAATAAAATATTCATTCAAATAAAAAATATTATCTATTTATTTAATTAAATACATTTATCTCAAAAAAATATTTTATAAAGAACTTGACAAAATGTATTGAAGATAATAAAAATATAATATAAATAATATTTTCATAAAAATTACCTTGGTCTAGTGGTAAGAAGTTTGTTTAGTAAGGGAGATGTCAAATGTTAATCTTTAATGTATACACAATGAATAATTTTTTGAGATAAATTTTTTAGATAAAAATGTTTAGTTCACGGGTCGGGCCGGTTAAAGCTAGTGGACCGAACCGGTCCAGGCTGGAGTTTGGCCTACGGGCCTTAACCGTCCTGGTCCTGTTCATCACCAGGTCGGGCTGGTTTGAATTTTAACGAGCCGGTTCAGCCAGTTTCGAGGGTCGAACTGGCCCATTTGCCATCTCTAGTTGGAGTGAACCTATGAGGGTAAGGTGGAGTGTCGTTTGGAAGTTGATTTTATGATGATTGAGCCTCTTGCGGATTTTCAAGACATGTTTTTCCCTCACTGGCAGTGAGGAATTTCAAGACTCTGACCATTTGCTTTTTGAGCTCCCTAATTTCCTCTTTCATTTCCTCTTCTGATTGCTCTCTTTCTTGCTCATCCATGACTCTAACTTGATCTCACATTCGATAGGGATGTCAGAGTTGACGGGCTATCTTTGAAAAGTTTTCTTAAAATATATAAAAATAAAATAATGAGATGGTAGATTTTGCTAATGAGAAAGAAGAAAACACAAGAATAATAATGAAGTAAATTTATGCATGAGAAATGATACTGCACAAAGTGAAAGTCCTAAAGTACTCAATTTCATTCAATTAGTAGAGTCATCCACTACATTTGAGTATGTAGAAGTCAATTATATTACTTCACAATATGAGTTAATACAAAATGACCAAAATAACTCAAATCCCAGTTGATTTCTTCCAAAAACTGAGACAAGTACTCCGCATTAGGATGGATGAGCAAAACACTTCTCTTAAGAAATGATGCTTCTTCCGCCAAATTGCTTGCTCTCATAACCATGCCTTTCATCCAGTCCATAACCTGCTCAGATCATTGCCGAATCAAGTCGTACTCTTGTTGCAGCAATTGGTAATCATATATCAATGTATCGACATTAGCATCGTTGTTTCTTGCTAATTTCTCTACAACATTCTCATAAGTTCTAACTTGGTGCTCGAGGCTTGCGATGACTTTCAATAGTTCTTCATAATCATTTGTTGACTCGATCTTCCTAACTTTCTGATTCTCTAAATCAACTTGTAAATTATCAGCGATTCATCATAATGAGTCATATTATTCTTCTAACTCAACGATGTATACATTTTTCTTATCGACAGTCCCTTCACCTCTTCTAAAACCTCTTGTATAAGCTTATTTTTCCTTTCTAGCTTCATGATTCGATCCTCATGTTTGTAGATTACCCTTTGCAGATTCTCATTGTCTTATGCCATCTTTCTTATTTTTCCGTTCAGTTTGCGAGTGTCAATTCCCAACTCTGAATTTTTCTGCTTCAGATATTCTTGGTCCTCAACCTTGTTTCTCAAACTTTTGAGTTGTTTTTTGACTTCGATCTTGTGTTTTTCTGATAAATTCGCCTCAATTGTTAGTCATCTGTTTTCTTCCAAGGGGGCTAGATTCTTTTGACGCTCATCATATAACTCATCCCGCTCTTCCTTTTTAAAATCTCTTAATGAGCTTCTAGTGATTTGGATGACTGTAAATCCTCAATTGGTAAGGACATAATTAATTTCCTTCTACTCTCAAGCCACGCTTCATACACCTTTGTGCAGTTCATGCGATTCTTCTCATTTTACATCCTTCTCATTATTTTCTAAGCTCTAATCAGCTGCTACAATTTTTGTTCAATATCTTAAGAATCGTAATTGATTTCAATATCTTTTAATGCATACGTGGCATGAACAAAATAATCATGTATAATTGATGGAGCACCATTATAACTAGTATAATCCTATAATCCTGAGAGTGGGACCCAATGATAGTCTCCACATCAGTAGATCATCGATGTCAACGACATCGAATGAGCATTTTATATAACATCCTCATCTTTCAACTTTGATAGGTGTGGGAGCCACACCCCTTTTGTGGAAAACTGCGGATCCCATTTGGCCATTCTAAATTCTATAAAAGGGATTGTTGTCTTCGTCCACGGACTTAAAAACTTAACTTGAAGATATTTGAAATCTGGTGGACATCTTAGATGGATAAGAATCCAAAAGTGATGGAGAGCCGATGAACTTCCCATTTTCCAAACACTTGGATGTGATTTAAGGAATGAAAAGTTTCAGCGATAATTGAGATACCATTTTCGTATTGTCTCGTGTTTGACTTGACAGTCTGTCTGGATTAGCTAATACGGTCAGAATAAATAGTACTCCAATCACCATATTAACTAATACGACTTTGATCACTGGGACTCGATGAGACTAGGAGTAAAAAAAAGTTGAATCATAAACTTTTTGAGGGTAAGGTGGAGTGTCGTTTGGCAGTTGATTTTGTGATGATTGAGCCTCTTGCAGATTTTCAAGACATGTCTTTCCCTCACTGGCAGTGAGGAATTTCAAGACTCTGACCATTTTCTCTTTCAGCTCTCTAATTTCCTCTTTCATTTTCTCTTCTGATTGCTCTCTTTCTTGCTCGTCCATGACCCTAACTTGAGCTCACGTTCGATAGGGATGTCAGAGTTGACGGGCTATCTTTGAAAAGTTTTCTTAAAATATATAAAAACAAAATAATGAGATGGTAGATTTTGCTAATGACAAAGAAGAAAAAACAAGAATAATAACGAAGTAATATTATGCATGAGAAATAATACTGCACAAAGTGAAAGTCCTAAAGTACTCAATTTCATTCAATTAGTAGAGTCATCCACTACATTTGAGTATGTAAAAGTCAATTATATTACTTTGCAATATGAGTTTATACAAAATGACCAAAATAACTCAGATCCCAGTTGATTTCTTCCAAAAACTGAGACAAGTACTCCGCATTAGGATGGATGAGCAAAACACTTCTATTAAGAAATGATGCTTCTTCCACCAAATTGCTTGCTCTCACAACCATGCCTTTCATCCAGACCACAACCTGCTCAGATCGTTGTCGAATCAAGTCGTACTCTTGTTACAGCAATTGGTAATCATATCTCAATGTATCGACATTAGCATCATTGTTTTTTGCTAATTTCTCTGCAACATTCTCATAAGTTCTAACTTGGTGCTCGAGGCTTGCGATGACTTTCAATAGTTCTTCATAATCATTTGTTGACTCGGTCTTCCTAACTTTCTGATTCTCTAAATCAACTTGTAAATTATCAACGATTAATCATAATGAGTCATATTATTCTTCTAACTCAACGATGTATACATTTTTCTTATCGACAGTACCCTTCACCTCTTCTAAAACCTCTTGTACAAGCTTATTTTTCCTTTCTAGCTTCATGATTCGATCCTCATGTTCGTAGATTACCCTTTGCAAATTCTCATTGTCTTATGCCATCTTTCTTATTTTTCTGTTCAGTTTGCGAGTGTCAATTCTCAACTCTGAGTTTTTTTGCTTCAGATATTCTTGGTCTTCAACCTTGTTTCTCAAACTTTTGAGTTGTTTTTTGACTTCGATCCTGTGTTTTTCAGATAAATTCGCCTCAATTGTTAGTAATATGTTTTCTTCCAAGGGGGCCAGATTCTTTTGAAGCTCATCATATAACTCATCCCGCTCTTCCTTTTTAAAATCTCTTGATGAGCTTCTGGTGATTTGGATGACTATAAATCCTCAATTGGTAAGGACATAATTAATTTCCTTCTACTCTCAAGCCACGCTTCATACACCTTTGTGCAGTTCATGCGATTCTTCTCATTTTGCATCATTCTCATTATTTTCTAAGCTATAATCAGCTGCTACAATTTTTGTTCAATATTTTGAGAATCGTAATTGATTTCAATATCCTTTAATGCGTACGTGGCATGGACAAATTATTTCATGTATAAGACGGAGCACCATTAGTGGAGTATAACTAGTATAATCCTATGATTCTGGGAATGGGACCCAATGATAGTCTCCACATCGGTAGATCATCGATGTCAACGACATCGAATGGGAATTTTATATAACATCCTCATCTTTCAACTTTGATAGGTATGGGAGCCACACCCTTTTTGTGAAAAACTGCGGATCCCATTTGGCCATTCTAAATTCTGCAAAAGGGATTGTTGTCTTTGTCCACGGACTTAAAAACTTAACTTGAAGACATTTGAAATCTGGTGGACATCTTAGATGGCTAAGAATCCAAAAGTGATGGAGAGCCGATGAACTTCCCATTTTCCAAACACTTGGATGTGATTTAAGGAATGAAAAGTTTCAGCGATAATTGAGATACCATTTTCGTATTGTCTCGTGTTTGACTTGACAGTCTGTCTGGATTAGCTAATACGGTCAGAATAAATAGTACTCCAATCACCATATTAACTAATACGACTTTGATCACTGGGACTCGATGAGACTAGGAGTAAAAAAAAGTTGAATCATAAACTTTTTGAGGGTAAGGTGGAGTGTCGTTTGGCAGTTGATTTTGTGATGATTGAGCCTCTTGCAGATTTTCAAGACATGTCTTTCCCTCACTGGCAGTGAGGAATTTCAAGACTCTGACCATTTTCTCTTTCAGCTCTCTAATTTCCTCTTTCATTTTCTCTTCTGATTGCTCTCTTTCTTGCTCGTCCATGACCCTAACTTGAGCTCACGTTCGATAGGGATGTCAGAGTTGACGGGCTATCTTTGAAAAGTTTTCTTAAAATATATAAAAACAAAATAATGAGATGGTAGATTTTGCTAATGACAAAGAAGAAAAAACAAGAATAATAACGAAGTAATATTATGCATGAGAAATAATACTGCACAAAGTGAAAGTCCTAAAGTACTCAATTTCATTCAATTAGTAGAGTCATCCACTACATTTGAGTATGTAAAAGTCAATTATATTACTTTGCAATATGAGTTTATACAAAATGACCAAAATAACTCAGATCCCAGTTGATTTCTTCCAAAAACTGAGACAAGTACTCCGCATTAGGATGGATGAGCAAAACACTTCTATTAAGAAATGATGCTTCTTCCACCAAATTGCTTGCTCTCACAACCATGCCTTTCATCCAGACCACAACCTGCTCAGATCGTTGTCGAATCAAGTCGTACTCTTGTTACAGCAATTGGTAATCATATCTCAATGTATCGACATTAGCATCATTGTTTTTTGCTAATTTCTCTGCAACATTCTCATAAGTTCTAACTTGGTGCTCGAGGCTTGCGATGACTTTCAATAGTTCTTCATAATCATTTGTTGACTCGGTCTTCCTAACTTTCTGATTCTCTAAATCAACTTGTAAATTATCAACGATTAATCATAATGAGTCATATTATTCTTCTAACTCAACGATGTATACATTTTTCTTATCGACAGTACCCTTCACCTCTTCTAAAACCTCTTGTACAAGCTTATTTTTCCTTTCTAGCTTCATGATTCGATCCTCATGTTCGTAGATTACCCTTTGCAAATTCTCATTGTCTTATGCCATCTTTCTTATTTTTCTGTTCAGTTTGCGAGTGTCAATTCTCAACTCTGAGTTTTTTTGCTTCAGATATTCTTGGTCTTCAACCTTGTTTCTCAAACTTTTGAGTTGTTTTTTGACTTCGATCCTGTGTTTTTCAGATAAATTCGCCTCAATTGTTAGTAATATGTTTTCTTCCAAGGGGGCCAGATTCTTTTGAAGCTCATCATATAACTCATCCCGCTCTTCCTTTTTAAAATCTCTTGATGAGCTTCTGGTGATTTGGATGACTATAAATCCTCAATTGGTAAGGACATAATTAATTTCCTTCTACTCTCAAGCCACGCTTCATACACCTTTGTGCAGTTCATGCGATTCTTCTCATTTTGCATCATTCTCATTATTTTCTAAGCTATAATCAGCTGCTACAATTTTTGTTCAATATTTTGAGAATCGTAATTGATTTCAATATCCTTTAATGCGTACGTGGCATGGACAAATTATTTCATGTATAAGACGGAGCACCATTAGTGGAGTATAACTAGTATAATCCTATGATTCTGGGAATGGGACCCAATGATAGTCTCCACATCGGTAGATCATCGATGTCAACGACATCGAATGGGAATTTTATATAACATCCTCATCTTTCAACTTTGATAGGTATGGGAGCCACACCCTTTTTGTGAAAAACTGCGGATCCCATTTGGCCATTCTAAATTCTGCAAAAGGGATTGTTGTCTTTGTCCACGGACTTAAAAACTTAACTTGAAGACATTTGAAATCTGGTGGACATCTTAGATGGCTAAGAATCCAAAAGTGATGGAGAGCCGATGAACTTCCCATTTTCCAAACACTTGGATGTGATTTAAGGAATGAAAAGTTTCAGCGATAATTGAGATAACAGGGTTAATACCATGTTCAACTTGAAGGAACATTTTTGTCACCTTATCATATCCACATAATCTTAGATCTTTGGAAATAAGACGGTGCCATAAATACATAGAGAATAAAGAGCTATACCCTTATCTTCCTTCAAGAAATTTTGGGTGAGGAGGTCATCTAGCGGTACACACTCATTCCCCCTTTTAATTTTCATCCTTTTCTCAATCTAAGACCCATGTACGATACCAAAGAGCTAAGGTAAAGCTATCTTCAACGTGAGCTTTTTGTCGTAATTATAAACTTTGTCTGTGTTTTACAATGGGACATTCAGTAGGGCTTGATATTATTCAATTGTTGGAGCAAGATCAATTTTTCCAAAGGTGAAACATCTGTACAAAGGGTCCCAGAAATGCTTTAAAGCCTCAAGAATGGGAGCGTTGACTACAATATATAGAAGATAAGTGATGTCACCATATTTGCCAACAAACATTTTTTTTTTGCTTTGGTGAAAAATCCTCCCATATCTTCTTCAGCCACTCAAAGTCAATGTATGAGAACTCTATCTTAGTGATTGATGGTAGAAGAATGACATCCTCATTTTTCAGATAATCTCCTTTTCATTTTTGCATTTTCTCTGACCATTGGACTAATGTAACTTAATCTTTTATCACACTAGGAGTGGAAGTCATGGTCTCTAAAATATGAATGAATTGAATATTTCTTTACAATCCCTATTACCCAGCATGATGCATGTATGCAAATAAGAAAGATGAAGTCAGAAGTGAAACAATAAAAAATGTTTAAGTAGTATAAGACATATATATACACGAATAAAGTTAATCATGATATCATATTTAAGCGGAATACTATTTTTATCAATTATTTATCATGAGACGTGTTCTAAAAACATAATACATGTGTGGTTGGTTCTAAAATCTCTTAATAGGCTCTGAGCTTATCCACACTGTTACCCAAATGGACTAACAGAGGCCCTCAAACGGTATCCTGAAAAGGTCGACCTAAGTGAGAACTTTCATAAGCCTACACAGGAACTGCAGTTCCACGAGGGCGTTCCACGAGGGCATTCCACTACTCATTCGCTAATCCTAAAGAAAAAAAGCTCGGGCACAGAGCTAGTGTATGTGTGTGAAATTAGAAATTATGTAAATAATATATTTTGTAAAAAAAAAGAACTATATACAACTACAAGCATGAATAAAAAATAATGAATCAAATAAACAAACAAAGAACCATACAAAAAGGATAGCACGTGATAAAATTTTGGCTTGACTCTCTATTGATCTAAAAATAGTTAGACCAATTATGTCCCCATCAGAGTCGCTAAGTTGTCGCAACATGCACGAGGTGCGGTGCGGCGATTGAAAAAATCATTTTTAAGAAAAGAAAAAAAATTCGGAGTCACCACCAATGATTTGAGGATGTGATCGGTCACCCAATTGTATAATAAGATTTTTGGTTTACGAAAACTCAAAGTTAGTTTGTGGGTCATTTATATATGGAGAAGATATTATCACCCCATAACACCAATTATTAAAATAATTACCTAATTAATTAAATGCTATCTAAATTATATTTTAAAATAATATTTAAGAGATTCATTTCTGAATGTCCCATTTGGTATACTTTGCATCATAAAAATGAACAAAATAAATTATAATTTTTTTTTAATTTTTATCAAAATATTATTGGAGTTATTCTCGGTATTTCAAGAATAACTCATCACCTCAGTAGTTCAAGAAGTTCAGTATTTCAAAAATCTCGAGAATTTTTAGTGAAAAGTAAATAATGAAATTAATAAAATTTAAATCTAGTTGTTAAGATTTAAATTAATCTACACAAAATAAATATTACCTCTAATGATAAGAGAATGTGACAAAAATTACATTATAAGTATGATAGTGATACATAAATAAATAAGAAATAAGAAGAACAATAATTATAAAGAAAAAAAAGGTGGAAAAAAGTAAAAAAGGATAAACTATGTGAGAAATTTGAAGATGATGTGTGTAGTTAAAAAATATGTAGACTATGTCCAAGAGGAGGAATGTGAAAAAGCTATGAATTAGAGTAAACATAGGATTTAACATGTGTTAATAAAAGAGAAGAAGAAAATGAAAAAATATAAAAAGAAAGAAAAGAAAAAAAATTGGGGAGGGGGGAGGCTGCCAGCCACAACCTTGTCCATGACAAGACTGCTAGCCACCCTCTGTTATCAACAGAGGGTGGTGTCGACCCTCTGTTGAGAACAAGAGTTGTCATCTTTTCTTTTTTTATTATATATATTTATATTATAATTATAATAAATGTAAAAATCAATATTAAATTCTTTAGATATAAATAAAATTAAACTATATCAATGTTTAATTTCATAAAATAATATATGTGTATATATGTATATGTATATATATAAGTGTTAAAATACATAGTTGGTATATGAGTATATTATTTTTGACTAAATAGTCTATTAATTACCCTTTACCCCTTCTTTAGTCATTGCTATTTAAATAGTAAAGAAAAACTACGGACGATAACTAAATAAATCGAACGTCACGGTAAAAGGATGAATAAAATTTTAAAATAGAATGTTTTTTGGGATATAAATATATTCATTTTCTATGTTGGACTACTTAGTTTATTAATTACCATTATTTCATTTCTTCTCTTATTACTAATCAAATAGCAAATGGATAGTAATTAGTTTAAATAAGTGACACAAATGATGAATAAAATTTTAAAATATAAAAATATTTTTTTGGGATCTAAATATATTTTTTTAATTTTGGACTACTTAGTTTACTGAATACCTTTATTTCTCTTTTTCTATCATTGTTAATCAAATAACAAATGAGGATGATAACTAGTTCAAACAAGTATCACTAACATAACAACAAGATCTAAAGAAAATGAAAAGACTTGTGAGAATATTTTAAAAAAAATTTAAAGCTTAAATATTTACATAATCTTTATATATATATTTAACTCTCTATTTTATGTATGAGAAATTATCATAGGAGATTTTTACAACAACTGTACACTTTCAATCCATTAAAATGTTGATTCACATTGAGCTTATTTACACCACTCAAATGCTTTATCTTCATTCTCATTGATTGAGTTGATGATAAATATATCTCATTATTAAATTTATAAGAAAATCATCAATGCATAAAAATAAAACTTAAGATGAAAAAGGAGGAACAAACACTTATATATGGAAATGAAAACAAAGAGTATACACTACATGAAATTAAGTTGTTCCCAACAATAATATTACTTTATCATTGCTGGAAATGAGATTGTATTTAAGAGCTAGGACTAACATAACAGGTGAAATTTTATCACATCGACAGAAATTTAACATCGGTGCTACCAACCCACTTTTTCTGTGGGCTTTGGAGGGCCCATGCAACTGGATATAGCAAACAACTCACAATTTTTCATCTCTTCTCATCATCAATTCAATTCAAACCCTTATTTGTCCTTTACTGGTTTCTTGTGATTTTTATTTATTGTTAAGAAACTTTAATGGTCTCTTGTGAATAATACAACTCACAACTATCTATATATTACAATAAAAATAGCTCAACTCCATATTCATAGAGCGTTATCAAATATTACTAACATGATATATAACTAGGTCTTTATAAAGTGACAATATGTTGTATAATAGTTCACACAAACATTGATATATACACATGTAAAATCATAAACCCGGTGGCATCTGACACTAGGAAATGAGAGAGACAGAGAGAGTGAGAACATAAATGAGATAGTCAGAGAGAGAGAGAGCAGAAACGAGACAGAGAAATAGAGACTCACCTGCGTCAACAAACGGTAAGGATGACTAGAGATCTACGACGGGGAAGTGACAAGCACGAGCTTCGTCTGTGAATCACCTGAGAATCGTCTAACAAAACAAGAGAAAATGAGAGAAAAGTGAAAGAGTAAGAGTGAATTCATGAATAGGGGGTTAGGGATTTAAGGTACTTTTGCTGGCGGTTTACAAGAACCGCCATTTTTTGCAAACATAATGGGGGGTTTTTAAAAACCACCGCCAAAAGTTTGACTGATTTTTTTTTCCGGCAGTTGGAATAACCACCGCCGTAAAACCGTCAGGGAAACCATTTTTCTTGTAGTGTGAGTATGGATGAGAGATGATGAAAAATAGTGAACAAGATATATTGTTAGCTAATGCGCATGAAATTTAAACTACCTTAAGAAAAAGAATGAGAAAGATGAATATATGAATAGAAATGTACTCTCTTTCTCCCTATCTTGAAAAATCTCTCATATTTCTCACACACTCTCTCTAAAAAGATATATTCTCATTCTCTCTCAAGACCTCTCTTTCACTATTCAAAAAATGACCTCTTCAAGTGAAGGCCCCCCTCTAATTATACATAAATTTAGTGTTTCACTTTCTACTTTTAGTCATTTTGCTCCTTTTTTATTTTTTAGTCATTTGACCATTTTTAGTCTATGAGCTATTTTTCAAATCATATACATAATCTTATACTGGTATATGAGCTAAACAAATAAATTGCATATCTTCAACGTATTATGCCGGACAAAATACGATATCTACCTTAAGTAATGCTCTAATTTTTATTTTGAATTTCACATAACTCCTTTTAGATAGTTGTATAACATGATTTCTTTTAAAGTGTATCATTAATTTTAAAGTGAATCTTTATCAATAACATATATTAGAAATATGGAGCTACATAATATAATTATGTCATTTTTTAGTATAGATGCTGAATAATAAAAAACATTATATGAGCGCGTTCATAGAATAATCAAATTACAGTGTGTTTTAATTTAATAGTCAACATCTTTTGTTGATAACTTGTCAAACTTAATAATTTTTTTTTACTTCTTTACATAAAAATTATATAGATGTCCGCAACACCAAATTATAATTTTTTGTGCCTTAGATTTTGATGCCCTCTAATAGAGAATTTTAGTTCCGCCCCTGATTAAGTGACACTAATTTTTCTTATACTAAATAAGCATACCGAATAAACTAGATATACTGAATAAATATATAGATCAACCACATTGTGAGGGTGACTTGTCTTTCTATAAATCACAGTAAATATGCTATTTTGTCCAGAATTTTATAGATGTCCTAATTTTAATTAATTTTTTTATAATAAACAAAAGGATATCAATAACGAACGTCCTAATTTTTATTAAACGACATAGATGACCTATTTTTTTAATATGGGTTTGTTTACACTGAATTGAGGATTCGAAGTATTTAAAATGTTTATTCATATTATAACCGCCAACTAGCACAATCTATTCTCCTAATATAACGAATTTTATCACAATTTTTAAGGGAATAGTACCTTTTTTTATAATCTTTATAATTTTAGGATATTTTGCGAGTCGGTGGTCTAATTTGGCCGAGTTCTATACTTTTATTTATTTTTCATTGCCAATGGTCATATAATTATTTCGTTAAAAATGTGTGTAAAACTACTTTTCCTTGATTAGGGGAGGAGTAAAATTATAAATTTTTAGTTTTGTATTTTATCTGAAATCATGTCATAATTACTGGTCATGATATCAATAACTTGGTAAAACTAAGTCTAATCATCACTTATAATGCAAATACAGAACAAAAAATATTACAATTAAATGATGTTTTGAAAATTTTAGAGTTGATCTGGGACGTTATTTTTCAAGATTAATATGTTATTGCATTATGTTACTCATCAATATTATGCGTGTCAGTATAAATGACATTAAAACTACACATTCAACTCATAATTAAAAATATATTTTTTAGTTTGTATTATACACGTGAGATGAGACCAAATACAATGTCAAATCATAATAGCGATGAACACAATAATGCTACGTGTCGTTTCTTAATTCAATGACCTAGATTTTAACATAACCCTTTTATTAGGAGGGGATCTAGATTCTTTTAGTAATGAACTACTAGTCAATTGTACGTGCGTTGCACGTATTGAACAAATCAAGAAGAAATAATATGTACAAAAATTCAAATAAGACTACATATAAAAATGTTTAGATCATATTCTGACTTGTTATGTCAAATACTAAGAATTCAATATATCAAAAGATTGATGATATTTTTTGTTAAAGGTTTTGTGTTACTATAGAGAGTTAATAGCTTTTCTTTTAATTATTATCTATATTTGACATATTCCTAGATACTGTAATTTGGTTGTTGATCATATATGAAGCTGACATCTACTTCGGTTCCTTGCCATATTATGTGATTCTTCTTGATGTTTTGATATGGTGCTTATATTCAGTCTTGTTAATTAGTTTCTTGTTGATGGATTTTTCCCTCAAAAAGGTAAAAAAAGATTTGAATTATTAATTTCAATATTAAATTATTCACTTATACAAATTTTTAATGTAATTCAATCTATTTAAACTAATTTATATCTGAATTTGTTACAACTCATATATTTTAAATAATTGGAAAAGTATATATGATTTTGGTAGAGGGAATATCAGTAGTCGTATCAATTCAGAATTTCATATAATAGTGAAGACATGTGTCAAAAAATATTTTCTCCTCTTAGTCCCATTTATATGTATTATAGACTTAAAAAAGGTAAAAAAAGATTTGAAGTATTAATTTCAATATCAAATTATTCACTTATCCAATTCGTTAATAAAATTTGATCTATTTAAACTAATTTATCTTTTAATTTTTAAAACTAATATATTGTTAATAATTGACATGATAAATGTAATTTTGATAGATAGAATAACAAAAGACTTATCAATTTAAAATTTTATATAATAGTCAGGGTAATTTATGTCTAAAAATGTTTCTCTCTTAAGCCACATTTACAAGTAGTGTCGATGGTAGTGATATTAATTAAATTCAAAAAAGGTAATTAGCAAAGATTGAAGGTAGATGGGAAACAACAAAAACATCACTAACATCAAACACATTTTGGATATTATTTAGTATCACTAATGCATTATTAGCAGTGTTGATTAAGATAATAAAGTATGATTTCAGTGACAATCATTGTCGGGTAAATGCTAACCCTACACAACTTTTTAAAAATAAAATAAGAATGCCCAATCTTGTAAATCCTCGTGGTGATAATTAAGATTTCAGTTGCAAGATGGAGTATTTTCATTGGTCATTTGTCAAATTAAATTAAATTAAGGTGTTATTAAGTGTAATTATATCCCGAAGAATATCAAGAAAATCTTTTACAGTCAACCAGGTCATCTAGAATGATGTGTAATTGTGTATACCTACCACTCCTACATGAGTCAAAATCAAATTGTCCAAATCTAAGATCGTAGGATTGTGTTTATTTAATCACCCAACTTTAATTTTTCTACTGTTTGGCAAATTCGAAAGCACCAATCCTTATAATGTATGTAGGTTTAATAGGAATTTAGCCAACAAGAAAATTAAATCCATTTAAAATTTCTGATTAAATTAACAACATTTATTCTTTGTGGCTAAGAACTATTTCTTGATGAGTAACGTTATATATGTTCATAGTGCTTAGGACTGTAATTTAGTGGGGTGTGCATCGCGAGATCATATACCGTTGATATAAGTCAATATGATGTTTAATATAGAATAGATAATAATATTTTGGCTTTTTTGTAAATTATATAGTAAGATGATTTGCTTCAGCTGATAAATTAAGAAGCGTTTGTTGGTTTCAATGATATTGAATTTGTTTGTAGACTAAAATTAAGGTGATAAACACTAATATTTCAATCCTTTTGTTTAATACCCAAACATGAAAAAAAGCCGTTCTAAATATATATTTGTTTCTATTATTGGTTCTTTTTAAGTTATGAAGTTATTCTTGAGTAAAGAGCTCTCTCAAGCTAACCAAAAAAATTGTCCAATTTTACCCTACTTTATAAGCTTTTTGGTACAAATCCCTAATAAAAGTCTGAAAGGAAAATATAGTTGGTAGAATTGTGTGCCTATAACGGGAGAATTTATTGAGTTCGACCCCACCATCGGACATAATTGTTTATACGTTAGAATAAATCTATATCGTTAATTTTTATAAGATAAACATCATTGACAGTCACAATAACGATCATACCTAATAAATTGATATCACTGACAGTCACAATAGCCGTCAGACCTAATAATTTGACATCACTAACAGTCACAATAGCCGTTAGATCTAATAATTTGATATCACTTTTTCTATATTTTATCTTTCTAATTTCTAATTATGTACGATCTATTTAATAGATTTATATTCATTTTTTTATAATATCAATATTAGTTTATTTAACTCAAGAGTTGTCCAATGAATCTTTTGATTCAGGATCAGGGATAGATCGATAGATGACGAATTTCCTTTTTACCTATGTTATATTATTTTGGTTAGTACCGTGTAGTCTGTAATGATAATAATTGAGAATAAAATTTTTTCAGTTGAATTTCTTCTTGCAATTGATATTTTTGCTTATCCTTGTATCTTTCAAAAATGAAAACTTAGGGAAGTGATTTCTAAACATATGTATAAAAAGAACATATTTAATTTCATTTAGCCTCTTCACGCCTACTATAACGCCTACTATAACTAGTTAGTCACAATAGCCGTTAGACCTAATGATTTTTCCTCTGACGGCAAGAAGTGTATTTTCAATAATTTCATCTATTTAATAATAAATCATGCCACGTTGCCCAATATACAAATTATCTTGTGAAAGCAAAGACATTATTTTAAAACAAGTAATAGAATGTTTTGTCATCATACTATGGCATGAGACTATAGTGAAGACATTATTTTAAAACAATAGTTGTATATATTGTCATCAGACTAGCTATGGCATGAGACTACAGTTACGAAATTCTTCTTTAAACAGTTAATTAATATTTTATATTATTTTGTAACAATTAAAACCTACCTTACTTTCATAAAGTTACAAAATTAACGTTTCGTCAATCAAACCATCAAATGCGCTTGGGTGCTAGTAGAGAGCCTACGCGATCCCGAAAAATTATGGTACTCTCAGAATATCATATTCCTTTAAACGAACAATCAGTAAAAAGTTAAATTTTTAACATTTTTTTTACTTAAGTGAGTACGGTACTCCTAAAATACCATAATTTTTTTCACGCGACCCTCATGAGCTATCTTCCCCACGAGTTTGATAACTCCATTCCTGATTTTCTAAGAAAAACACCATTAACTGTAATCAATTGGAGTGTGGTTTTCGGGAAAATTAGGGCATGGGTAATGAAATTGTGTTTGAAAGGGAAAAAGGAAAAGCATGTAGCAGCCACATGCCCTCACTGACGGGTATATGGGTTTGATGGATGCATGATTTGTTTTAGTAACTTTTGGAAAAATTAAGGTTATAATCATTACAAAATATAGTAAGATGTTGGGTGACATACATGATACATCACCACATTAAACTCTTAACTCTCCATTACCACATTAAATGGGTGATGCATGGAGTTTTCTATAGATGCAATATTAAATTATGATGTTATTGTAAAATAGTAATTGTTAGAGATGCGTTTAGACGTTTGTAATTGTTTTGTGCTTATATAAATCTAATTAAGCATGTTCTAGATGCAGTGGGTTTGTTTTGAAATTTAATTTTTTTAATCCCAAAATTTATGTCTCTCAATAGGTTGAACAAAGGGTTGTGGTTAGTAGTTAAGGATACAAACAAAAAGGGAGGTAACTATTTGTCAAACCCACCTTATTAATACTAAGGTTATTTGATCATTGGTGACCTTTGCAACAAATTTTCAAAGCACATTGCAAATTGCGTTAATCCACTCAATACTAATTGAATTGATGATGGAATCAATATATTAAATAAACTATAGAAATATTAATTGAAAAGGTATATTAAATGAAATGCTATTATAGTACCACTAAGTAACAAATTATGTGTATGAGAAGGAAAAGGAAAAAAAAAGAAGATAAAGCTCTTTGATTTGGACCCTACCCATGATGTGAAATTTTCTATTGTAATCTCTCTTTCAAATTTCTTCTGTAATTTTCTTCCTTTCTTTCGCCCAAATTCTTTTCTTCCTCTCCATGTGAAAGGAACAAAAGGAAAAAAAAAACGAAAAAAAAATGTCAGAGAACATGATGACAAGTTACAAAGGCAAAGACATAGCAGAAGGATCATCAACATCGCCTTCTACTGTTATCGAGCAACAACAGCAGCAACAACAAGCTCCAGCGAGCCGTTACGAGTCGCAAAAGAGGCGAGATTGGTACACTTTCGGTCAATACTTGAGGAATCAAAGGCCTCCGGTAGCTCTTTCACAGTGCAATTCCAATCATGTCCTTGACTTCCTTCGTTACCTTGATCAATTCGGTAAGACTAAAGTTCACTTACAAGGGTGTGTGTTTTTCGGGCAGCCGGAGCCACCTCGGCCTTGTACTTGCCCTCTCAGACAAGCGTGGGGAAGTCTGGACGCGCTCATCGGTCGGCTTCGGGCTGCTTACGAGGAGAATGGGGGGTTGCCGGAGACTAACCCTTTTGCAAATGGTGGTATTAGGATTTATTTGCGAGATGTGAGGGATTCACAATCGAAGGCAAGAGGAATCCCATATAAGAAGAAAAAGAAGAAGAGGATTCCAATGAAAAAGGAAATTAATGAAGTTATTTCAAAATTTCCAATTCAGTGATCTTTGTTTCCTTTGGCTTCCATGGAAAATTTGGTAAGCCTTCCCTATTTGAAAATAATATGTTTGTTTTTATTGTTGCAAATTGGTCTGTTAAAAAATAGCATGAAACTAAAGGTAAAACATAAACATTTTTTCCTGAAAAAAAAAACAGATTTTGGGATGTGTTAATGACATTTTCTGAATTATTTCTGATTAAATCCTTGATTTTTCAACAAGAGATTAAAATCCATGTTTGGTTACCATGTTTTCTACTAATTTTCTTAGTTAAGTACTATAGCTGTCATGTTTACATGTATGAATGTCTAAAACCCTAGACTTGGGAGGGCACCAAAACCCTAATGTGCATAGATCAATGCTTAGTAAACTACTTTAAGAATAATTAAAGATTTCACTACAGTAATCATTAACTTTACTTTTTAACATCTTTAACCAACACAAATTATATGCTTCTAATCTCTCTCTCTCATGATTTTTGCAAGATCTTATGCTTGCCACAAATAGTTATTGATATATTTGTAATCTTAATTAATTAAAATATGTTGATATTGTAACAAAGTATATACATATAAGTACTTATTGTTGTGTAACAATGGAAACTATTCATGGATTGTCCAATGTGCATGGATCATTACGTTTTTAGTGACCCAAATTTACTCATTTTATAACTTGATCGTGTGTATATGACTTATGAGCCCTTGATAGGAGATGTTGTTTCGCTGCAATCTCAATGTGTTTTAAATAAAATACTTGTCTTTAATCAAACTGAGATAATTGATTCATTCAGTAAGTGAAAGAATTGATCAACTGAATATCCAAGTTTCTTTAAGTCAGAGTCCTGCTTAAGGAAGGAACTGAGTTTCCTTTTTTTTACGCCCCATGTCGCCATAACTAATTTCATGATGTTTTTTAAAGTTTTGAATAAAATTCATAATCGATATGGAAAGGTTTAGTACTTCTTCAATCATTCTCATCTACTCGAAAATAAATCTTTTTCGATTGGAAAGGGCTATGTTATACCTCAAGGAATTGTAACATAAAAAGTTGTCTTATTGCATGATAAATGATCTATAAAATTGTACATTGTCATAGATCTTATTCATTATTATAATTTATTATGAGGGTTAACTATTTTCATCACATGACCGATACTGTAAGATCAATAGTTGATTCTAATTAGATATCTGATTATTGATAAAGACATACGTGACCAGCAAACTTGAATATTTGTTAATAAAGTATTCAATCAATTCGTAACACATAGTTTTTTTTTCAGGTCCACAAATAATGGCTATTGGGAAGTATAAAATTTCCAACAATTTCCGAAGTCCCATTACCCATATGTTTCCTTGACTTTGTTGTTTATATAGCTCAAGCTTTGCACTATATTGTATAAAAGGGAGTTGAAGCCTCATGCTGGGGAGAAACAAGAAACTGAAATTTACATGGATAGAACACTGCTCCTTTATATATTACTTCTTTATGGAAGATTAAATAGCATATTATCTAGAAAAAGAGGTAAGTTTTTATCTAATAATGTAATGCTTCTCTTAAGCCTGAATTTTTTTTTCTTACAAGATTTGTCATTTGTTTTTACAGATGCAAGAGACTTAGATTGATAATGTTGAATTAGAAAGGTGATGTAATTTGAGTTTCTGTTAAAAAAATGAATTAATTTGAGTTTAATATATTGTTAAAATAACTTATTACCAATTTTGGTAGAAAATAAATCTATTTAAAAAATGAATTAATTTGAGTAAGGCATTGGCTGCATAAACATTTTTGAATAGGGAAAAACAGAAGGGTTAAAGTGTTCTATTTTTTCAAGAATTTCGCCCTTTAAATATTTATTAGTGTTATATGTCCCACATCATATAAACCAGCTTACATAATCTTTGGATTCCACTTCAGTCTTTTCCATTGTAATTGTGTCTGATATCTTTTCACCTTAATCACGATTTCCTAAATTATCTTGGACTCTCTTTATCATAATACACTTAATTAATTACTATTAGCTTTGTCTAGCTAGTTACTATTTGCATTGTCCTTCCACAATTCATTGCTTTAATACCATAAATAGTTAGAGATCAATATCATTTATTTTTTGACAAATTTGTCTGATTATTCTGAGGCTGCTACCGAGCATTCATGAGAGGCTGAAAGTCATAACCAAAACAGCTATAACAGTTGAAAGCATAATGGCCTGAGTTTCTACAGATTTGACACGTTAGCCTTGAGGTGTTTCTACCTCTCTCTCTCTCTCTCTGCTTTTTCCTCTAACAATTCCTTGATTTCCTAGTTGCCGTCAAGACCTTTGGCATTTCTGTCCAAAACTAGCTACATTGACAGAGTGATAAGTGACATCAATCTGACTGTTGCACTGTTAAACAGATTGCTCAATTCTGATCATTTTATGGCTTTGGAGCATGAACTAAGGCTCCTAGAGAGAAACTTCACCACTTCTAATTGGTAATACTCAATACCAAATCCACTGAGTATATGTGTAGAAGAAAATCATCATCTGCATTAATCTGCCCAATGGCTGACATATTGTCAGCAATAGACCATCTTTAATTAAGATACGGTCATTGACATACTTAATGCACATTTTCTTGATTGTCTCTGCAACTAATACCTTCGTTTAAGAGTCCTAGACTTGGACTTTGAGGTAAATATTTATTCCAAGGCTCTCCAAACTCATAGGAGTTTTGGCATCTCACAACATGGCCGAACAAGGCCTCTGTGATGGAAGATAGTTCATAGCTCATAAACTGCTCTGTCCTTCGCCAGTTTATAAAAACTAGATTTAGACAAAAGCTCCTTTAGTGGCTACTGCTGCTGATGAGACTTCTTTCTTTAGCCATCATTGGCTACTGATGAGGTTGTTCTCATGCAAGGAGGATGAACTGTGTGTTGGAGCTTTGTAAAGCTGCTGACATGCATGATATGCTACTAAGGTGGCTGCTCCTTAACAGGTTGCTGTAGAGTAAAATGCTTTTGTTATGTCAAGTATGTAACTGGTAGCCTCTCAATTTTAAATTTTAATCAAGTCACTAATTAAATTCTTTTTAGGATTTTGTATTAATGACTTTTGGAAGGGAATTAAACTTTTTTAGGTTTTCTAGGCTTCGAAATTAACTAATTTTGACCAATGTAGATTAATTGCAAAAATGTTAAAGTGTAGAGACTAAATTAAAAAAAATGTATGCATCTTGTTTCGAAGGTCAATGACCCTCGAAACATTTTTCTGACACGTCTTGTTTCGATGCTCAACGAGGAATTGAAAGACCGTTGTTAAAATAATTACCGATGACTTTAAATTTTTACGGTTGCGACTTTCAAAAACAACCTAAGTTGTTTTAGATAAGATTGTAATTATTGCAAAACAGTCAAACTGCATGATTGTGTTTTCTGCTTTCTCAAATCTTCAAATTTATGTTTGGATCTTGATAAATAAGAATTATGCATCTTTAGGTAATTAAATAAAGTTACTTTTATTTCAAATATTTTTTTGCTAACTAAAAATATATCTTAACATACTGATTATATGCATCTATACAATAGGTTCCCCTAAATATACAAAAGAGGGAGCTAGGCTAAAATGCAACAAGTTATTGAGCAAAACTTGTACTGGACTGATTTAAAAGTTAAAACACAAAAATTAAACCTTACCTCTTCTAAAGATTGGAAGCAGGTAAGCCTCAATTTTCATGTAGGTGAGAGTTTTCACTAGATGTTCAACTGTCTCAACCCCCAATGCAAAAGACACACAACTCAGGTTCTCACACAAGGAAATTTGGGTTATGTTGGATAAGCGCCTTATAAGCACTACTGATGCTAAACTGCCCATTGCTTGCATGTTTCCAACACCAAATGCCATTAACACCATGGCACTAGAGGAAGCAAATCTGGAGTTTTAATTGCTTCTGCAAGAGACTCATCTATGGCATGCCAATTCCACTATCCTGGATGAATTATACATTGGACAGGACTTGAGAGATCCTAACCAGTCAACATTATTATGTCCTTCCTAGTGTCATGGTCGTTCTGTAAGAATTGAGGCTTGACTGTCAATATGCCCTACGACCAACAAAACCCCTCAATCTTGTCTTTGAGTTTCACAAATTTCCTCCAACACTAAGAAGGATTTGACTGCAATTTTATGGTGAAATGGAATGGTCATTGATTCCAAATAATTTAGCCACATCTAATTGATCACCATTTTCAGTGTCACCAATTTCTCTAAGCACATTCAGAGAGGCTCAACCCTTACGCATTTGAGTCAATGACCTCTGTCCCCTCAATGGCCAAGGTACCCTACTATCTTGGAGATTTCTCTATTTTTTATTTTTACAACGAATGAATTGAAAAAATATTTAGATTCTTTTAATATATACTTGTACCTTTAGATTAAGATTGTGTAAAATAGTAATTTTCTCTTGATATTTAGAACTTTGTGATATAGACTTGGTTTATGTTAATGTTGAATATATATTAAGCTTGTGTTAGTAAAAAAATGTAAACTTGTTTCATTTATAACTAATTATGGAGGCCTCATTTATATTTTTTGCCTTAGGCCTCAGTTTTCATTGAGCTGCCCCTGGCACGTACAAAATAATATATAGATAAATGTTTAGGGGTGAATTTTGAACCGGATCGGGTACATGAACGGAGAGTTTTCTAATCATTAAAAAAACTTTGGAAACATAGAGGTCTAGTGTGGAGGAAATGATGAGCATCCTCAACGACCTAGACGGTGACAATCGCAGTATACGCACCAGCTCCTTGGGGCTGTCAAGATGCACTAGTCATGGTGCTAACTATAGTGAATGTTCATTTGAAGTTTCATGAGAGAGAGAAGGAGAGAGAGAGAATGCTCCTTGATAAATGTATATGCCCAAATGTAAAATATATATAGCCTCCTCAATAAGAGTGCCAAGCCTTTTTATATAGAGTGTTACTTGATAATGGACAATGAGTGACCGCTAATTATACGTAAATGTTAAATATCAAACGTTGTCACGTGTTGCTAGATTCATCTTCAATGAGAGGACAACGCGTCCAAAGCCTATTGAGGAGGTCATGGTGACGGACCGACACGACTAGCCTCATTCTAATTCTATCAAGCCTCATATTCATTCTCAAGGCGGTAAAGATCCATCCAAGTCTTGACACTTGACTTGATGGCTACAGGTAACTAATCACGGCGGTCCATTTGAGGCGGTAGGCCACAACGGGTATGTAGGGGCGAAAATCCATGTATCAACAATTAAATAGCCAATTATTTAAATAAGAAATAGAAAGTTCTTTTTGTTTATAATTGTTTACTAATTAACACTCTTCAACTTGAGCAAAACACATTGATACTAATAAGAGTTAACAAAAGATTTGAAGTATTCACATTAGAGTTTAAAGTTTACAGTTTAGGAGTGGCCATCCATATATCATACATATTACACCTCAATATTTAGTGATATATTCATCCATGAATTAATTAAGAGTGAATTTATGTCTTGTTCTAATCAAATGATGACAAAAAGCAAGACAAAAGCGTAGGATATAAGATCTTGTTCCACCAATTAATGTAGTGAAATGGCCAAACATGCTGCTGTTTAATTTTGGTCCTCTCCTTATTTTACTCCTCCACAAACAAACAAGAAGGTGTGTGCAACTTGCAACCTCAATTATTCCTCTATATATTGTGTTAAACTAAACACAATATATAATACACTAGAAAATCAAATTAAATAATATAAAACACAAAATATCACCATCCTTGTCTTTGTTAAAAATGCACGGTCGATGATAATAACAATAACAAAAGAAAGAAGAGAAAAATTCACGAACATCAATCTGCATAAATACGTTCAATACTTTATATAACCAATAGACGTCGCGTTCTCTGTCCTAATAAGAGTTGCCAACAACGGAGCAAGCAGACACTTTGATGTATCTTCCTTATATATAAACCCTAAACATTTACAATCCTTGTCACACTTTGTTCTACACTCTTCAACCTTCAATGGACCCTCTCCATCATCCAAATAAGGGTTCAAAAAGTGTTCCACACCCACAACCTTGTAGTATTTGGCTAATTTATTTCCATTCCGACATGTCGTTAGCTTTGGTGGTGCACAACTTTCACTCCAACCCAAAACCCCTTTAGGGCTAAGACAACCCACACACATGCCTTTAGTGCAAACCCCAAATGAGCCACACTTTGGTGGCAATGCACATTCTCTTACAAAATAGTCTGAAAAGAAAACAAAGCTTTCTGACCATCTCAAATACTCTACTCTATCATAGTAAGTATGGGCCTTAAGGTTCCCATTAGAACCAAGCTTTAGATATGAGAATGTAGCATTGAAGTTTATTTGATTGAGGTTGAGTTGATGACTGTTTCCGATCGGACGGACTTGGAAAAGACGACGGCGCCCTTTCGGGGGCGGTGGTGAAGCGCTAACGTCTTGGTTTATGTTGAGGACGAGTTCGTAAGCTGTGGAATTTAGGTCTCTATATTGGCCTACTGGCACCACATCAAATGTGATGGTGGTTCCTGTTGTGCCTGGCCAGCCACCATAAGTTAGGAGTTGGCCGGAATGGTTTAAGAACATGGTAAAACCGGTATGATCAAGAACAAGACTGTAGGGTCCATCTGAGCTGTCAATGTCTGATTTACGGCTTACGAGCTTGTTACGGCCGTTGATTTTTACTGATTGGCCAGCTAGGAGGATGTCGGTGGGATGGTCAAAGCTTTGCCAAACGTAGTTTCCCTTCTTGTTAAGAAGCACCAAATTGCCATTGCCAAGCATTTTGATGCTAGTCACTCCTTTGTTGGCCGTGTTTGTTTGCCACTCCTTTGTTAACACGCACACATATTAGAAAATAAAATTACCAAGTTTCCTTCTCGCCCGAACGAAAGAGTGGCGTTCTCACGCACGGGGTCGTTGCGGTTGGCGTCCCACACCCACCTCATGATGCCGCCATCACCAGGAATGCCAGCTCTGACGGCGAAAATGTAAGCATTTGGTGTGGTGTTGTAAAAACACAGACGATGCGGGAATGCGTAGAAACTGTAAACATCATTCCGAATCACTCTATAGTTAGCATCGTACTCGATGACCCGGTCCCCAAATTCACCTTCATTTACAATTACAAATGTCTCATTTGCAGGCACTTGGGCTTCACTGCCAAAGGCAGACAGGGCAACGAGTAGAAAGCAGAGAAGAAAATGATAATGAAGGTTTACCATAGTTAGTATGGTGTTTCGTTGCTCAGTGGGGAATTTCGTCGAACTGTTTGATCGCATTGGTTTAAGATTGGATTATTTATAGCTGGGCTTTGAGCATTTGGTAAATAATAGATTCCTCTTTTGGTGAAGAGCGGAAGAGTCAAAGAAGGTGGATTGAATAAATCCATTGCAATGCAATGAAGTGAGATGGGGATTGGGGACCATTTTACAGCAGAGATAAGTGCGTAATAAAGCTGGAGAGATATCGTCGGCTTATAAGATTACGTGTAAAAAGGGACCCGGATACTTTCCTGTTATGAGAACATATAGGTTATGCTGAATCTGACCGTCCGTTTTTAAGATTGATGGCCAGATTCAACTACAGAAAAAGAAAAAAAAAGAAATTTTTTGACGTCTCACTTAATGTGTATCATTAATCGACCGTATGTTTACAGAACGGACAGTGCCCATAAAAAAGAGTGATTTTGACCCTTGAAGTTATTGCTTGGTTTACTGAACAAATCATCCTACAAACTAGAGGAGTTCATCTTTTTATACGCTGTTTAGTATAAAATTGTAAGTAAATTATTTCTGAAAATATTGTTAGAAATTGTTAGAATATGATTACGAGAATATATATATCCAGAAAGTTAAAATTATTTTATTTTTTAATATTTGAAAATGTTATAATTTAATAGAAAGAATGTTGAATTATTTTATTTGTTTGATGAAATGTGTTAGAGAATATTATAAATATAATAATTCATTTTCAATTTTACCCTTTGTTTGTGATTGTTTTTTTTGTCAAAAAAATTATTACTTAATTTATTCAGAAAGATTATTCAAAGCTCAAGTTTCTTAATTAAAAAAATATTTGTAAAACATTATTAAATTAACCTCCTTTTCTCATTTGTTAATTATAACTTAAATATTAAAAAAATACTTTTAATCTCCCCACGCAGCCGAAAAAACCCATGACCCACACAATTCAACCCACCCCACCCTCATAAGAAAAAGACATTCTTTTTCTCATTCTCATGTTTAATAGTGGAATTAGAATATCTAAATATGAAGAGAAAAAACCCATGTTCAGGTAACTAGCATGGAAGACCGTGAGATGAAGAGAAAGATGAGGAAGAATAATATGAGGATAGTTTTGGTATTGCATGTGTGGATGTTTGCTGGGCATCAAAATACCTCTCAATTTGAGAGAGATTCAAATATAAAAAAATAGAGATAATCTCAATATTGCTGGAATTTAGAAGACCGTTGCAAATTGATACCAAACAAGAGTATCACTAAAATACTCTAGGATTCTGGGTATAAGGCAAAATATGCCTTGTACCAAATGTGCCCTTAGTATCATTTGTTTCACGGTATCATCATTTATAATCCTATTGTAATTCTTTTGTAATTGAATTATCATGTTTATTTGAAGTAGTCTTTAAATTACGCTAACAAACAATCCTTATTTGTAATCTTTTCAGCCAATTGAATTGCAGCAAAAAATGGATGTAATCATAATTTATAATGCAATTTCAATTCTAACAACAAATGAAATTACTTTTACACCCTTATCTCATATGAAATAAAGCAAACACCACTTATTTCTGCCACTTTCTCTCTCATTTTATTATTTTTATTAAAATTAATTTAGTTCAACATTATTAATTTATTTATATATTAATAGAAATTACTCAAAATTAATGTTAAAAATTCACTTCAAAATATTTTTTTTTCATTTTTTCTCTTATTTTTTTAATTTAATTAAAATTGACTTTTTAAACTTTTTATTAATTTATTTAACTATTGATAAAAATTAACGTGAAAATTGAACGTTAAAATATTTTTTTACAAAATATATAACTAAAATGGTGTTTAAGTAACTTCTTATTTTTTTACAAAGATTTCGTTCATTTCAGAAAAAAATTACAGATCTAGAATAACAAGAAAATACAGATCTATCAATAAAGATAAAAAAAATCTCAAAATATCAACAGAAAATCTTTTACAACCAAAATATATAAATCAACAACAACAACAAGAAAACTACTAAACGAATATGAATGATAATTTATAGCTTCATCTTGACTTGTTCAATGTATTTTCCCCACCCAAAAAAGCTTGCCTGACTGAAATCGGTTGAAATATGCCTTGTCAAATGATTTAATAAAGAATATGACACAATCGACCACCACAACTTATAGATTTAGGCTAGAACTATCAAAAGCAGTTATAAAATAAATGCTACCGAAGAAAAATACCATAGATCTAGATCTACATTTAGATCTAGGTAGAGAAAAAATCATCATAGATCTAAAACAAGCTAGAGGAAAAGTTTTTATTATAAAAATAGAATAAAATAGAATTAGAATGATAGAAAATACTTCAGCGGAAAAGGAGATCTGAGATCTTCTTCTCCGGTGAGGGACGAAAATGATGAAGGAATAAACCATAGAGAGTTTTTTAGGAGCATTGGATTTAAGTAATTTCTTGTTATTTACACAAATTTACAATATAAGTTAACATATACCATACATAATAATCATAAATTATCACTCATCATTTCATAGATTACCATGCACAACTAAACATGACAATCATATTTTACAAGTAATTGAATTGTATGCAATTTAACTACAATGGTCGTTCTAGATTGTATGAACCAAAAGGTCATTACCACTTTTATATGCAACTGGTGCGGATGAAATAAGAATCATCTCATTTTTACACCAATGAGAGAGACAGACTCGAGAAACAGGAAGTCAGATATAATAGGAAGAACAAAGTCTATCCAAATAATATGACCCAAAACCGGGGAACTAGAGCGCACCAACATGTCTACTACTGTATTGGTTGAACAGGGAATATGTTGTCAACATGAGATGTTCAAAACCACCAGACTGACCGAACCATATATTTTTCAAGAAATTAAGACCGAACCGAACCACTCAAAACCATCAGACTGTCTGAACCACGTCGATTCTGTGCGGTTCAGTCTGTTTGGTAGGTTTAATCAGTTCTTCTTACACCCCTAAAAGCAAGGACTTGCACGAATTTAGAATAGCCTCAAAATATAAGATATCATCAGATGGGGAGGATAAATTCATGATTATCTCCAAAGAGTCAGATTCGATAAAATGGATATGCAATCCCTGACCCTTACAATCAAAAAGGTCCTTGCGCAACGCAAGGGCCTTAATTTATATAGTTGGATAGAAACCAGCAAAACGAGTCACAAAAGCACAAAATGGAAAGCTCGAGTGGTTTCTCATAATAACACCAGTGCTAGAGCGTGAAGAAACCAACTTGCCCCATATATATTGAGCTTTAGGCATCCTACAACGGGAGGAGACAAGACCCGTGAACAAGACGACTGATGACAAATGCTTGAATACACCCCGTTGCCTTATCAAAATACCCAAGAAACTTGTCAGCCCAGTCAGAAAGAAAATGCAAAGGGGAGGTATTAGTGTCGTGCATAACTAGAACCATGAAGTACTATATACCCAACAGAGCACCACCATCATTCGAAGCATGACCCTTTCCAAGGAAGAGAAGAAGAGATCAATCGCATCAAGCATGGATCAATGAAAACTACATTTCACAAGATGAGCAAGCATATTCTATTTCCACCAAATGTTATCTACAAAGATCTTGTTTGGTTGTCAGTACTGGATAATACTATTTTTGTACTGTCCCGTATTTGACTTGACAGTCTGTCTGGATTAGCTAATACGGTCAGACTAAATAATACTCATATCACCATATTAACTAATACGACTTTGATCATTGGGACTCGACGAGACTAGAAGTAAAAAAAAAGTCATCGTTCCATTTCTCCTCTCTACTTCAATTAGGATTTTTAGGGTTTAAATTTTCTTAATTTATTATGAGAATATATATATCCAGAAAGTTAAGATGACTTTGTTAACATATACCAAATATAACAATCATAAATTATCACTCATCATTTCATAGATTACCATGCACAACCAAACATGACAATCATATTTTGCAAGTAATTGAATTGTACCCAATTGAACTATAATGGTCATTCTAGTTTGCACGAACCAAAAGTTCATTGCACTTTTATATGCAACCGGTGCGGATGAAATAAGAATCTTACATTTTTACACCGATGAGAGAGCATCTTATTTTTTAGTCGGGCCAAAAGGCTAAACAGACTCGAGAAACAGAAGGTCGGATATAATAGGAAGAACAAAGTCTATCGAAATAATATGATCCACAACCGGGGAACTAGAGCGCACCAACCTGTCTACTATTGTATTGGTTGAACTGGGAATATATTGTCAACATGAGATATTCAAAACCACCGGACTGACCGAACCATATATTTTCTGAGAAATCAAGACCAAACCGAACCACATATTTTTTGAGAAATTAAGACCGAACCGAACCTCTCAAAACCACCAGATTGTCTGAACCACATCGATTCTGTGCGGTTCCGTTGGTCTGGTAGGTTTGAACGGTTTTTCTTACACCCTTAAAGCAAGGACTTGCACGAATTTAGAATAGCCTCAAAATATAAGATATCAACAAATGAGGAGGATAAATTCATGATCATCTCCAAAGAGTCAGATTCGATAAAATGGATATGCAATCCCTGATCTTCACAATCAAAAAGCCCCTTGCGCAACACAAGGGCCTCAGTCAATCTAGAAGGATAGAATCCAGCAAAACGAGTCACAAAAGCACAAAATGGAAAGCCTGAGTGGTTTCTCACAATAACCCCAGTACTAGAGCCTAAAGAAACCAACACGCCACATATATATATTGAGCTTTAGGCATCCCACAACTGGAGGAGACAAGACCCGTGAACAAGACGACTGATGACAAATGCCTGAAGTACACCCCGTTGCTTTATCAAAATCCCCAAGAAACTTGTCAGCCCAATCAGAAAGAAAATGCAGAGGGGAGGTATTACTATCGTGCATAACTAGAACTATGAAGTACCATATACCAACAGAGCACCACCATCATTCGAAGCACGACCCTTTCCAAGGATGAGAAGAAGAAATCGATCGCATCAAGCATGGATAAACGAAAGCTATATTTCACAAGATGAGCAAACATATTCTATTTCCACCAAATGTTAGCCACAAAGACCTTGCTTGGTTGTCAGTACTGGAAAATATTAAAAGACTGGACAATACTATTTTCGTATTGTCCCGTGTTTGACTTGACAGTTTGTCTGAATTAACTAATATAGTCAGACTAAATAGTACTCCTATCACCGTATTAACTAATACGACTTTGATCACTGGGACTCGACAAGAGTAGGAGTAAAAAAAAGTCCTCGCTCCATTTCTCCTCTCTACCTCAACTAGGATTTTTAGGGTTTCAATTTTCTTTTGATAGGCTCTTTTCTCACATATTTATTTGAACTTCATATTTTTAATAATTGAATGTATCTAATAAAAGTGTGGATGTATTGTTTACTTGAAATTATATTTTTTTTTGTGATTGAAAATGTAAAATAAGATGTAGCTTCAGATCGATGAATAACGATTTTACAATTCAGTATTATCATGTACTAAACAATGTTCAAGTAATACAGTTTTTTAATCGACATATCATCAAACATTGGACTGCACTATTTAATCTAATACAATACAGAACAATCTAATATGATAGATTTAGTATAATAATATCAAATACTATCATAATTGCCAAGCGAGATCAAAATGGCCTAAACGGATAGCGTGGACCTTGGAATCCACCCTGCCATAAAAGTTGCGAAGCCCACTTGAAACCACATTCCTCTTAACTAGAGAAACGTTACAGGGAAGTAAATCAAGCGACCCCTCCACATAAAAACCTTAATCTCACCATGAAGGGAAAGATTCCATAATCTTTTCCACCACAATGATAAAGATCCATCCAGGAATAACTCCCCTGGAAACGAAGACATATCCAGAGATTGTGTCCACTTTTCAGAGTAACAACCATTCTTGTTATAGTTCCAAATAAGCGAATCTCTTACACCCCCTGCACGAATCTAAACAGATAACGCAACCTCCACAACCTCTAGGGCTAGAGCGAAGATAATGCCTCCAAATTCCATCTCCCATTAGCCAGCAAGTCTGACAGAAGCAGGGATGTGACTGAATTGTCCCTCGCTAATGGTCTAAAGGTCCTTTCCCTAGGAAGCCATGAAAACCAGAATAAAAGAACTAACACCCACCTTCCATCTGATGCTTTTAAACAAAAGATCATGCCCCAAAACTAGACTTCGCCAGAAGAAAGAGCATCCCTTTTTACACTCAGCCGATAAGAACGAATCATTAAGGAAGTATTTAGCTTTCAATACTCTAGCTACCAAGGACAAGTGATTGTGAATAAATCTCTAACATCGTTGGGCAAGAATGGCCTGATTGAAGACCTCAAGGGAGCTAAAACTCATACCCTTCATGCTTTTCGGTTTACGCATCTTGTCCCAAGCTAACCGGTGTATTTTCTTGGAAGACCTGTTAAAACCCAACCAAAACTGAGCCATAAAGGAATTCAACTCTTTGCAAGGAAAAGACTGGAGACGGAAAATACTCATGGCCATGGGAGAGCTTGAGTCACTGGTTTGATTAACACCTTTTTTCCCACCAACCAAATGATTTCTCTCTCCAATTAGACGTAAGCCCCTAGCTTTTGAAATGATATAGTCGAATAAGGCTCTTTTATTGATGCATGTGCAAGAAGGAAGGCCTAAATACTTCTTATGAAATCTCGTGATAGTAACCATCAAATCTTGGTGAAAATTAGACTATCGCCTGCAAAGAAAATATAAGTGATCTCAGGACCCCTTCGGAAAACACGGGGATTGGACAACTGGCCAAGGTGCTGAGACTCTTGAATCAACACTGAGAACCCCCTTGCACAAATGAGAAATGGTTAAGGGACAATGGTGAAGAGTGATTCTATATTAGTCAAGTTATAGACTAAATTTTACTAACACATCAAAGTAATTAAGTTTATTGCAGCAAATGACAAAGTCATTGGCTAGAATAGAAATCCAGAAACAAGATCAAACACAAAGTGGGCGATCTTTAAATAAGCAATATATAGATCAGACTTTAACAAATTTAAAAGGGAAGAACTCCATTGAAACTAAAGAGACTAACTTGAACGTCAGAGATCCTTATACAACACACGTTTAGTGTTGTTCAAAAGCTGCTGAATTCGTTTTCAAGATTTTATTATTTTCATATATCAGGGGAGACATTAAAGAACACGAATCTAGTAGTGAAAGTTTGTATTGGTATTCTTTATTTTTACCTGAAAATAACACTAAATATACTTATGATCTTTTCACAATATCCTCGATAAAAAAAAAAAGAGAAATGCTACGTTAGTTAACTACTATGATACGGTAACACCCATAACATGAGATTACAAATTAACGAAATAATTAATAATTTTTTTTCTTAATAGTTTTCATTTACAAACGATATATTGCGGTTCGGTTAGTCATAGTAGTATTGGGTTTTCTTCTGCTAGTGGGGACTTACATCGAACAGTTTGTAACAAATTGACTTTATGCATTTATCCATTTGCATTATAATTAATGAGATGAGATGGGACCATTATTAACCAAGCTGCGAAGAAGAAGCGTACAGCCATCAGATAACATTTAATAGTTGTCTGATTTGAATAATTCAATAGAAAATATATGTGTGGGATCTTACATCAACAAGTAGATAGGACTTTAGAAAAATATCCCAAATTATTGTAAAATCTAATCCTGTTTTGACATTTACTTAATTGAAAAAATCTAATTTATACTCTTAAAAATTTCACCATTAGATAATTTATACCTCTAAATTATTTTTTAATATCAAATACCCCTAAATTATGAGAATTAGCCATTTATACCCTTCTCTATTAACTTCCATTAAAATCTAACAGATTTTTTTAATTACATTAAAACTAAAACATTAATAACTAAAAAAAACTAATTAAACTAATTTACATTAAAATAAACTAAAAAGTCACCGGTAAATAGCACCTCCTTGAGGTTACCAATGAGGTACTCATCATGGTATTAGCTATGGTGATTTGTCATATGAAGTTTAATGAGTATGTGTGAGAGAGAGGGAGAGAGTGAGCTCCCTAAAATGTGTGTCCATCTATAAGAAATATCTAGTCCCCTTTATAAAGAAAATGAGGAGTAAACCCTATTTTATGATGGTCAATGAATGATTGTCAACTGTATGTAGAGGCCAAAGAAGCGAATGCTGCCACATGTCTCTAGGTTCATCCTCAATAAGAAGATGACATGTCTAAAACCTACTGAGGAGGTCATGACGGTGGACCGACACCACGAACCTTATCTTAATCCTTCCAAGCTATATGTCTCCAATTCATTTCCAACACGGTAAGGGTCCGTCCAAGTCTTGTGACTTGACTTGATGATTGTAGATAAATAATCAAAGAGGTCTGATCAGGGTGGATGGACCCATTGGGTATGTCTAGGATGGAAATGCGTAGCACTTGAACTTGTATATAGTCTCGATGTGTGTTGTGATCTTACTTGATGAGCCACCATGTGAGATGTTCAATTGTGATGACAAATGTTTCTTCACTGAATTAATCATTTAGGGTCATCTTCATTGTTGTAGCCCCCAGTTGGATGTGATAATGTATCAATTACTTTTATTTAGCCTACAATAAGAGATGCAAGAAGTGGTTGGCTACGACTGACCTCTGTTAATAAAGAGTCTGATCATGCCAACATTCACTGAAGAATGTCTAGCTAAAAAATGTATATATACACTAGGAATGTACAACCTTATGTTCAATGTTAGCATGAGAGAGTATACATGATAATATATGTATCATATGCATGTTCATAACACTAGTGTATGATAACAAGTGAATAGAGCCAAGCAACATTTTCTAGCTATACCCGCTCATGATTTTGGTTGATGATCCAAGAAATAGTAAGGAAGACTATGAGGTTTCAATTTTTTATCGTCACGCTTCAAGATGTAGTTTTTCTAATCCTTTGATAATAGGTTGTTTCTCGAATAATTCAAGATCCTATATTTTTCGCTGCTTCGATTCCTTCAAAAGGAGGAAAGAGAAGGAAATAACCATTTGAGATCTTTCCTTTACTTTCAACCATAAACCTCAACTTGTGCTTCTTCTTGCTGAGATTTTTTTGGGGTTTTTAGTTTATTTTAATGTAGATGAGTTTAATTGGTATATTTTTAGCTACTAGATGTACCTCACACGCATCACACGTGTTAGGTATTTTTTTAATTATATATAAATATTTATTGAATGAGTATTTTCTTACATACAATATTTTTGTGCATTGTTATCTTTATGTCTTCCATCCTCTAATCAAACCAAAATCTTTAAATATTGAGAAAAGATACATTAAAATGATTAAACTACATATTTTATGTAAGATATATATAATACTTCATGAGTTGCAACTTTTCTCAAGCATTTTATCTTTATGTATTACATCCTCTAATCTAACTAAAATTTGTAAGATATATATAATATTTCATGAGTTGCAAATTTTCAATGTTCAAGAAAAGTTACAACTATTGACCATTAGAATTATTTCTATGTCATTCAAGCATTGTTTCACTTTTTATTAACTGTATAATGCAAAAGCAACAATTAACTGTTTTTACTTTAAAAGTTATAATTTTTGACCATCAATGTTATTTCTAAGCATCAGTTCGGAATTTTTTTTATTTATAGTGCATTGTGGAAGTCACGGTTAAATGATTTCTTTTTAAGAAGACAATTGCAATATAATTTTTTAGATCAATATTTTATCTTACTATAATTTTAACGTCTAGAGTTATAGCGTTAAAAATGTTTATGTTTTAAAGGGAATTAGAAGTTCGAGAAAAAAATAATATGAGTAACATGACTTTTCAACATTAGAAAAATTATTATTCATCATGTTCATTATATGTAAATACTATTTAGTATAAACTTAAGAGGATATGTAGTATTGTAGTATTAATACAATATGTAACCAAATGTAAGGAACATATAGCACATCCCACCCAATTTATATCATCACGTAGAATGAAACCAGTCTTGGAATTTTATGTCCATAAACAATGAAATATAAAATTACTCCTGTATCGACCCTTTTGTAATTTGAGTAAAAGTATAAGGTAACCAATAAACAATAGACATGTGTTTAAGTGATCAGATAGTATTTTTCAAAAAAAGGTGAAAATATAAGATAATCAATAGAAATTAGACATAATTTAAGTGAGGGGTATAGTTGTAATTAATTATTAATTAATTTGACAGAAATGGAAAAGAAGTTTCTCAAAAGTTGCAAGTATTGGCCATTAGAATTATTTCTACTGATATCTATCACTCAAGCATTGCTTCATTTTTTTTATTAATTGTGTATTGCAGAAGCAACAATTAACTGTTTTTATTTTAAAAATGTAACTTTTGACCATCAGTGTTTTTTCTACTGATACCATTCATTAAAGCATCAGTTCAATTTTTTTTATTTTCTATGTATTGCGGAAGCTACGATTAAAGTCATTTTTTAAGAAGATAATTGTAATATAATTTTTTAGATCAAAATTTTATCGTACAATAATTTTAACGTCTATGCGTTAAAAATTGATGTTTTAAAGGGAACAAGAAGTTCGAGAAAAAATGTAATATGAGTATCATGACTTTTTAACATTAGAAAAATTAAGTCATCATGTTAATTATATGTAAATACTATTTAGTATAAACTTAAGATGATACATAATATTATAGTATTAATATTATATGTAACCAAATGTAAGGAACCTATAGCAAATCCCACCCAATTTATATCATCATGCAGAATGAAATCGGTCTCGGAACTTTATGCCCATGAACAATGAAATATAACATTATGGAACTTTATGCCCATGAACAACGAAATATAACATTACTCTCGCATCGACCCTCTTGTAATTGGGGTAAAAATGTTAGGTAACCAATAAAAAATAGACATATATTTAAGTGATCAGATTGTATTCTTCAAAAGAATTCAAAATATAAGGCAACCAATAGAAAATAGACATATATTGATGTGAGGGGTGTAGTTGTAATTAAATAATAATTCGACAGAAATAGAAAAAAAGGTTCCACAATTGATTGTTCCGTTTTATATATTATAGATTAATATTTTTAATTTCAATTTTAATGTAATTAAAAAAAATTCTGTTAGATTTTAACGGAAGTTAATGGAGATGGGTATAAATGGCTAATTCTCATAGTTTATGGGTATTTGATGCTAAAAAAATAGTTTAGGGATATAAATTATCAAATGGTAAAACTTTAGGGATTTTTTTCCTTTACTCAATTTATGAAAGATAAATAGTATGAGATTCTTGGAAGCTTGTCTCAGATCGCTTGGTTAGGTTAATTTTAGGGTTATTTAGAAAAATGTATCCTTTCCAATTTAGCTTAGGAAAAATGCACCATTTTTTAAAACTCAGGATATTATACCTATGTCTCACCAACATCACATCAACCAATTGCAACACTCTCTTCTCTCATCATTTCTTTTCCTTCTCCATGCAAATATCAAATCACAAGGTTGACAAATACCAACTTCCCCACTTTCCCGCTTCTTCTCTCTTTTCTTCAACAAAGGTCCTCATTTTCCTCCTCCTCCTCCTCCTTCTTCGAAATCTGTGACCCATTCGTCTTCAGCGATACCCGACCCATTATTATTCTTCTTCTTCTTCAATGAGAACCACTCTGGTACGTATTCTTCTGTTTTTTTACGCATAAAATGGTTCAAGTAATGGAAGAATAACACTAACTACTTGAATAGAACAAGTAGTCACTGATGTCTGAGTTGTTGATGCAAGAAAAAATAACTACTTGAAACATTCAAGTAGTTAAAAAACATTACTTGAACCCTTTAAATAGTCAAGTGGTCTCTGCTTTACCACTAACAGAATAAAATCAACTACTTGAAGGGTTCAAGTATTCATAATAAACTATTCGAACCCTTCAAGTAGTCACATGCCTTAGATAACTGACTGTAAGAATCAAAATAAATACTTAATGGGTTCAAGTCGTTATAAACAACTACTTGAACTCTTTAAGTAGTTATAAATACTACTTGACTATTTAAATGACAAAGAGAATTAAAATGACTAATTGACGGGTTTAAGTAGTTATAAATACTACTTGAACCATTCAAGTAGTCACATGCTCTCTAGATAAATGACTACTCGAAGAGTTCAAGTGATATTTTATAACTACTTGAACCCTTCATGTAGTCACGTGCTCTCTGAATGGCTAACTGCAAAAATCAAAATGAATACTTGAATGGTTCAAGTAGTTAAAATCATTACTTGAACCCTTCAAAAAGTAACATGGTATCTAGTTCCTGACTGAGAATAAAAATAACTATTAGTCATAAAAAAATAAAAACAACTACTACAAATACATAAGATCTACATACTGGCAAAATTAAATAAACTTTATGTATTGATAGGTGAAATTTTTTACCCTAAATAGACATGTCTGAAATTCAGATATTAGTGGTACACAGTGGTGAATGGGAGAGAAACAATGCTTCATTCATTTTTAATGGTACAATAAACTTACTGTTAGATATACCATCAAGTTGTACTCACCAAGAGTTATCTAATATCATATACGATGAATTAAATGTTGATCAAACAAAGTACAATATTTCAATGAAGTTTTTATACAAGACTCATGTGCCTTCTCCACCTGCTGAATTATGAAATGATCATCATGTGAAGATTTTCATTACCGAGAATAGTTTCGAAGCACTTCGTAATCCTTTATATGTCACGCTCAAACCCAAACCTAGGACAATTGTTGATAATCTTACCTGTCTAAGTCAAAGTTGCGTTCCTGAAACAACTCTTTCGTAACGAGATCGTTATGATCGCATTCTATGCTTTATGGGTGAAACAATGGTTGATAGTTATGAGAATAATGATAGTGACAATTTTCATTTAAGGGAGTATTACTGTGGGAGATATGACGATGATGATTTTCTACAAGATGTTAATGATGATGAACTCAAACATCTTGACCATGATAGTGGGCTTGATATTAGGGTGGGTGATGATCTTGATTTTGGGTTATATGAAGAAGCAATTCAGGACGATCCCTCTACCTTATCAGATTTGAATAGAATACCATAAGCTAATGCACATCTTTCATCAATGCCAAGTAACATTGCATCTTTGTCGTGACCATCTTATAATGCACCAAGATTGTCCTGACTAGAGGATTACGAGCATGTAAGTGTCTCAAATATGTTAGCTACAGAAGAACTCTACCATGACAAAAAAGAGCTATAACGAATTGTCGGACTTTTGACAATCCGTCAAAACTTTGAGTTTAAAGTCTTCAAATCCACACCGACATTGTTGGTGATTATTTGTGCTAAGAAAACATGTTAATGGAAGCTACGAGCTATTAAGGTGCGATTTTCAGACTACGTTAAAATAACAAAGTTCATAAATACCCATACGTTCTCTTATTAAATCTTACAACATGATCATCATCATCAAGTAACCAACTTATTGGTCGGTCATTGCATAAAGTCAAAATACACTAGTGCTGGATGGATTTATAAGCCGAAAGATATCATTGAAGATATTCGTAAAGATTATGGCATCAACATAAGCTATGAAAAAGGTTGGAGCGCTAGGGAAAATGCATTGGCTTTAGTTCGAGGTTCACCTGAAAGTTCATATATGACTCTCATCCTATTGTCACATGTTAGAAGTGAAGAATCCAGGTACTGTTACTCATTGTCGCAACGTGCCTGCGACATGGAGCGACGATTGAAAAAACCATTTTTGAAGAAAAAGTATTTTTGGGTGTGATTGGTCACCCAATTTTAAAATAAAAAATTTGATCTACGAAAACTCAAAGTTAGTTCTGGAGTCATTTGTGTGTGGGGAATGTATCAGTAACCCACAACATCAATTGTTAAAATGGTTACTCAAATTTAATCAAATGCTATCCAAATTATAGTTTAAAACAAGATTAAAGAAATTCATTTTTGAATGTCCCATTTGGTACGTTTTGCATCATAAAAATAAAAAAAATAAATGACCTTTAATGGGTGGTACAAAGATCATTGAAAAATTATTTTTTTGTTTTTTATATATATTTTTAAAATCAAAACATTATTAGAGTTACTTTCCGTATTCTAAAATTAACTTTTCACATTGGTATTTTGAGAAATTTGATATCTCAAAATTTCCAAAGTTCTTCATCGTATTATTTTTTGCTGAAAACTATATAATAAAATTAACAAAATTTAAATATAATTGTCATGGTTTTAATTTATGAATGCTAATTCTGATGATAAAAGAATGAAAGAATAATCACATTACAATCATGATGATATGACAATAATATATAAATAAATAAGAAGAGATAACAACTATAAAGAAAAAGAAAGAATAATTGAAAGAACAGTTAGAATTGATTAAAATGTATGATAAATTAAAAAAATGTAGGGTGAAAATAAGAAAATAATATGTGTAACAACTAAAAAGATATATATATATATATANAACAACAAAAAAGGAAAAAGAAATAAAACAGACAAAAAATACAGAAAGTATCACCATCTGTTAGACAAAGGGTGATTTCACCTTCTGTTTAAAGTAAAAGAGGGTGAAATCACCCTATGTCACAATAGAGGGTGATACCATATGTTTGTTTTTATATTTTGTTTTTTAAAGAATATATATTCTTTTATGTGTAAATAAATTAATCAATGAAAAATGCTTAATTTCATACATAATTAACATGAACATACTATTTTTGACAACATAGTCTACTTATTACCATTTTTTATTTGTTCCCTTATTGATAATCAAATAGCAAAGGAATGATCATGGATGGTAACTAGTTCAAACAAGTGTCATTAAAAGAAATCAATAAAACTTTCAAAATAGAATATTTTTTGTTTACGATATAAGTAGACCATTTTTTTATTTTGGACTACTTAGTTCACTAATTATTATTTTTTCTTTCTTCCTTCATTGATAGAAATGATTATGAATTATAACTAGTTCAAAAAAGTGTCACAAAAATGATGAACAAAATTTAAAAAAAAAAAGAAAAAACTTGTAAGAAAATAAAAAAAAATTCAAAACCTAAATATTTGTACAATCTTGTATATAGGTTTTACTCTCTATTTTATGCATTTTTATATATGAGAAATTATCATAGGTATTATTTTCATCAAATATATACTTTCAACACATTAAAGGGTTGATTCACATTGAGTTAATTTTACATCCCTCAAAAGTTTTAGCCTCATCCTCATTGATTGAGTTGATGACAAAGACATCTCATTATCAAATTTGTAGAGAAATCAACAATGCATGAAAATAAAACTTAAGATTAAGTGTAGGTGAAATGATAAAGAAGGAACAAACAACTTATGTATGGAAAATGAAACAAAAAATATCAACTACATGCGTATGAAGGAGAGAGATAATGAAAAATAATGAACAAGATATATTGTAAGCTAAAGTTCAAAGCTTAAATATTGGCAAAAACTTGTATATAGGTTTTACTCTTTATTTTATGCATTTTTATGTATGAGAAATTATCATAGGAGATATTTTCATCAAATGTACACTTTCAATCCATTAAAGGGTTGATTCACATTGAGTTAATTTTACACTCCTCAAAAGCTTTATCTTCATCCTCATTGATTGAGTTGATGACAAAGACATCTCATTATCAAACTTATAGAGAAATCAACAATGCATGAAAATAAAACTTAAGATCAAGAGTAGGAGAAATGATAAAGAAGGAACAAACAACTTATGTATGGAAAATGAAACAAAAAATATCAACTACTTGAGTATGAAGAAGAGATATTGTGAAGAATAATGAACAAGATACAGTGTAAGCTAAAGTGCAAGAAATTTAAGCTACCTTAAGAAAAAAATAGGAGAAGATGAAATATGAATAGAAATAAAGACCCCCTTTCTCATTCTTTTAAAAATTCTCTATTATTTTCACAAGACATCTCTTTCTCTCTCTAAAATCCCCCTCCTCTCAAATGAATACCACTCCTCTATTTATAAGCAAACTTAGAGCTTCACTTTTTATTTTTAGTCAATTTGCTCTTTTTTTTTTAATTTTTTAGTCCTTAACCTATCTCCTTTCTCTTTAGCCCATAATCTATTTATCTATTTTAGACATTGGGCTTTTGTTTAAAAAACATATACATATTAGACTAATACATAAGCTAATAAACAAAGTGTATATTTTTAAATTATTAAACCGGACAAAATACGGTGTTTACAACTGCCCCCTTTATTCACACGTCTAAAATTAGAAGGTGTACAAATATGTAGATAAGTATTTTGATCGGTATGGGAAGACAATATATGGGAGAATTGAAACCTCGACTGATTCGGGTTCTATGAAATGACGGATTTATGAAATGGATCTGGATAGACACATGCTTCGACCTCGACTCAATTTGGGTTCGATTTAACCAAAATAATTGAAACGGACTAGACGCTGACACTGGTTTCGACCGCGACAAAGTCGAGTTCGATTTAACCAAAGATAAAGAAATGACGCGGACCTGGATAGACTCAGGGTTCGACCTTGACTCGATGCGAGTTTGATTTAATTGAAGATATTGAAGGAAATGGACTTGGATAGACGTAGGCTTCAGCCTTGACTCAATTCAGATTCGATTCAACCGAGATATTGAAATGATATTTGATCTGATTTTTATAAGTTTCAAATGGTACAAGAGCTAGACTAATGCATGCTTTAAATGTTGAAAAGTCATGTGTGGATTTCGAAAGAATATCCTTAAATAATTCATGCACTTGAATTGTATCAAAACAAAGCAATATGATGCATGGATATAAATGCAAAGTAGTGATTTTTAATAAATGCATGCTATGCATGATTGTGAACATTTGTAATAAAAATTATATGATGATTTTTTTAAAAGTTGACTAATGTAGCCATATTTGCCATCCTTCAGAACAGTCATTTAGCCTAGGATCATGGACTCATAATTAAGTATCGAGCATACTTTCAAGAAATGATGCATCCTTATTCATTGGATTATGTCCCAGTATTCGGCTCCATGTTAGTGGTGAATAATTTCTCCACATTTTGCTTTTATTCTGCACTTCTAATTGAGTAATCCTCCAATCGAGCTTTGGCTTTTTCCATGCACATATTGACTTTTCTCGTGGTGATTTTTTAGATTTCACCTTGCACTCAAATTGCCTTTCTTAGTTCCTATTATTATTTTTTTTCAATTAGCTTTCACCTAACCAAGTTTATGCTCATGCGTTATTTCAATGGTAGTTAATGATATCTTAGAATTAAGAGGAATAAGAAATAATTGAAGTAACAAGAAGACGAAGTATATGTATTTGTCAATTGGAAAAAAGACTCTTCATTAATGATGAACAATATTTACAAACAAGGATTTGGAAAAATTATAGAATAAGAATTTCTCCAAAATTCGAGACACCTCTTTTGAAAACATTTTTTCCCAAATTTTCTTTTCCCATACTTAGAGCAATCAAATGAAATACTTCTTGATTGCGTCAGAATTAACTGTATGTGGTAAATCGTCTCCATCCATATTTGTTAGCATGAGAGCTCTTCCAGAGAAGGCCTTCTTGACAGGGAAAGGTTCGTCGTAATTCAGGGTCCACTTCCCACGGTAATCCTTCTAATATGAAAGTATCTTTTTCAACACCAAATCTCCTTCTCGGAAACATCGATGACATAACTTTTTGTCATATGCCATTTTTCTTTGATATAATTGTCCTCTACATAATGCAACCAATCTTTTTCTCTCAATGAAATTCAATTGCTCATATCGTGTTTGTACCCACTCTGCTTCTTCTAATTTCTCCTCCATTAAGACTCTGAGGGAGTGAATTTCCACCTCGATTGGAAGGATCATTTCCATGCCACACTCGAATAAGAACTCGCCTCCACCCATTTGGTAAAATAATCTATAGAGACCAAAATGAAACGATGTTCATTAGAAGCTTTTGATGTGATGTGACCAATGACGTCCATGCCCCACATAGAGAACGGCCAAGGTGCGACCATGACATGTAAAGGGGATGCGAGTACATGAATTTTATCCGCTTAAATTTGACATTTATGACATTTCTTGGCGTACTTGATGCAGTCAGATTCTAAAGTCAACCAATAATATCTTGCACTCAAGATTTGTTTGGCCATCATGTGTCTGTTAGCATGAACACCATAAATTCCTTCGTGAACTTCCTCTATGATTTGATTCGCTTTCTTTGTATCAACACATCTTAAAAGCACCATATCATCTTTTGAAAAGTATTTCACCGTTCAAGAAGAAACCAATAGATTATCTTCTAATAGTGCGTTTATCATTCTCAGAAGCTTACTGCCTGATGTTGCAATACCATGGTCTTGTATCTGACTCTTCTTTAATGCTCATACAGTGAGCAGGAAAATCCCGCTACTCAATTTTTATGGGTTGAACTTCTTCCTTAAAGTCTGCGACAAACATGGACGCTAGAGTTGCCAGTGCACCTGCGATTTGATTATTCCCTCTCGACATATGGTCAAATGAGATCACTTCAAAAGTTCGACTTAACTTAGTTACATGTTTGTTATAAGGCACCAACTTGAAGTCTCTAGCTTCTCATTCCCCATTTAGTTGTCGTAATACTAATAACGAATCTCCGTACACTCGAAGATTCTTTATCTTCATGTCACAAGCTGCTTGAATTCCCATGGAACATGCCTCATATTCTACTACATTGTTTGTACAGTCAAAACATAGTTTTACCGTGAATGGGAAAAACTTTCTTTCAGGAGATATGAGGATGACCTCAATTTCATGTCCTAAATCATTAGATGCTCCATCAAATAACATTGTCCACAATTCTGGATCCATAGATTCTTCTTCATTTTTTAATATGACTGAGACATTTTCATCAGGAAAATCAAATTTCATAGGCTCATAATCTTGTACTGGTTGATCTACCAGATAATGAGCTAGTACACTTCATTTTATTGACTTTCCCGTGACATAAACAATATCATATTCCGTGAGTAACATTTTCCATTTAGCAATCCGCTCAGATAGTGATGTCTTTTCAAACATATACTTGATTGGGTCTATCTTTGACCAAGTATGCAACCCATGGATTTTTTTGTTACTGTAAGATACAAAATGAGTGGACGCCCTAGAGTTGGAGGAACAAGTATAGGCGAATTTGTAAGTATTGCTTGATTTTCTCAAAAGTATTTTGGCAATCATCATTCCATCCTTCTGTATCACTTTTGTGGAGACGTTTAAAGATAGGTTCACAAGCTGCAGTTAGCTGTAAGATGAACCGGGCTATGTAATTTAATCTCCCCAAGAAACCTCTAACTTCTTTTTGATTTTGAGGTGGTGGCATATCAATGATGGCTCGAACCTTATCAGGGTCAACTTTTATTCCTTCCTTGCTCACGACAAAATCAAGTAGTTTCCCTGAAGATGTAGCGAATGTACACTTTTTCGGGTTAAACTTTAACTGCAAGTTTCTCAACCGTTCAAATAATTTCCACAAAGTGACAGTGTGATCTTCCCCCTGATGAGATTTGGTGACAATATCATCAACGTACATTTCGATTTCTTTATGCATCATATCATGAAACAATGTTAACATTGCCCATTGGTAAGTGGTCCCTGCATTCTTTAGACCAAATGACATAACTTTATAACAAAATGTACCCCAAAAAGTTATAAAAATGATATTTTCACGGTCTTCATGAGCCATTTTGATTTGGTTAAACTCCAAAAAACCTTCCATGAAAGAGAATGTTGAATGTCCTGCAATGTTATCTACTAAGATATCGATATGAGGTAATGAAAAATTATCCTTGGGGCTAACCCGATTTAAGTCTCTATAATCGACGCACATATTGACTTTCGTATTTTCTTCGGTACCAGGACTATGTTAGCAACCAATTCAAGGTATTTTGCTACTTCCAGAAAACCTGCATCTACTTGCTTTTTAACTTCTTCTTTGATCTGTATTTAGCATGTCTGGATTCATTTTCCGTAACTTTTGTCGCACTGGTTTACTTTCAAGCATAAACGATAAATGATGAACCACGATATCAGTGTCTTGACCCGGTATATCTTGGTAAGATCATGCAAATATGTCAATATACTACTTTAGTAAGTCAATTAATTGTCGGTGACTTTCACCTGTTATAGAAGTGCCGATTTGGACTTCTTTTGTCTCTCCATCCAATCCCAAATTTATCACATTTGTTAACTCTTGATAAGGTTAAGTTATTTTATCATCCTCTTTTACCATTCTTAACATTTCCAGAGATGATTCAGAATTATCCTCGTCACTTTCATCTGACTCTACGCTAAGAATGTGATTGTCGAAGTTATTGCTTATGCTCTTATTTTCAAAATCACAGTTCTTAAACCTGAATTAGATTATTGGATGAAAGGAAGGTGAGAAAAGAAAATAAACAATGCGTGAGTATGAACATCATTTCAGAAATGGAAAAAAGTATACATGAAAGGAAGAACAAAAAAGAACTGGAATTGTATTTATCATTAACAAAAGGAAACAGAACATGTTTTTAGACTTCATTCAAAGAGATGACATGAAACAGACAAAAATGTAGGCCCATAACAACGAAATTCCTAAGATATTGGGCAGAATCATTAAAATTTTGGCATAACACATTACTCTTGAAAATTTTTAAGAAGCATTGGTAGCTCGGTGACATCCCAATTGTTAAGCTCATGATCTGAACCGTATCGAGAAATCAAGTTCTCTATACTTGCACTTGATGATTTTCCCAAGATTGCGGATATTGAAAGCTTGGTGATATTATCTTCAAGGTCGTACTGCTCTATTGTAACCGGTTCTTCAAATGAAATTCCCCTACTTCTAAGAGATTCATAAATATGACGTATTATTGCAATTTCTATATCAAATTCCCTATTTTCGAGCCTCGTAATCCTCTTTTCTTTCTTTTGAGCTTCCACTTTCCCTCTATAAGCATTGGTCGGTCTATATCCTAGCCAAAACCTTTGCTCATTCTTGTCCCAATTGATTAACTTATTTATGCCTTGATGCTCACCCCCAAGTCCTTTGCCTGAATTTTATTCCCCTTTTAACATCAACTTTGCCATCATCTGAGATGCTTTTGATAGTTTTGGCATTAGAGCGAGTTTCCCACTAGCAACAAATATGGTGTTTGCAATCCCAAATTATCAAAATGATTACTCCAATGCTTCTTTTACCGCCTCAACATATAGCATGGTGGTTGGCTTGGATACTAGTAATTCTTCTTCCCCATATATACAAATGAGTTTATGATCCATTGTAAATTTCAGTTTCTGATGTAAGGAATATGGTATTGCCCCAACAGAGTGAATCCATGGTCGACCCAAAAGAAAACTGTATGCTAGAGTTATGTCCATCACTTGAAAAACAATATTGTCCATCACTTCGAATTTGTATCTCTATGTCTTCGATTACTTCTCTTCGAGGTACCATCGAATGCTCTTACTATTATCATGCTCGGCCGCATATGTGTCGCGTCCACAGGAAACTTTGTTAGTGTGGATCTTGGCTTTACATTTAGAGATAAGCCATTATCAATCAATACTTTTGCAACAACATAATCCCTACATTTCATGGATATATATAGAGCTCTGGTGTGTCCAGTACCATCGGCAGGGATTTCGTCATATGCGAAAGTGATAAAATTTGGTGCGGTAATATTTTTCACAATTCTACTCAACTTCTCCACCTTAATGTCATGAAAGACGTAGGCTTGATTCACAACCTTCAATAATGCTTGGCGATATGGTTCATAATTAAGAAAAAGTGATAGTACGGATATGCGAGCAGATAAGCGATTAAGTTGTTCTATCACCTTATACTCACTTTGCTTGATAAGCTTTAAAAATTCACATATTTCCTCTTCAGACACTGGTGTTTCTTTCACCATTCCTTTCATTATGTCAGGGTCTATCACTTGGTCGTCATGTATTTCTCCTAGGAACACATGACCATTGTCGTCTTCTTTGGCTTTCCCTTTCCTTTGCCTTTTAAACTCGTCATTTTTATCCATTTTCTAAACTTCTGGCATGTAGCATCTGCCACTCATCGTCATCCCACATACTCTTGAAATATTAGTTATGGGGAGAATGAGGTCTGACGGACTTAGCACTTGAGTTTTGTCGTTATCGCTTGCAATAACCTTATATCTGTACCTCCATGGTACTGCTCTTAAATTTTTGTAAGCAAATGCACCTGGTATTTGGATGGTGATGGGTGTCAGAGCATAAGATGTTGTGGTGCGAGTTGACTTTTCCTCATAATGTATTGTGAGAGGTTTTGGGATATATGATGACACTTCAACATTTACTTCAGATGATTCTTTAGTTATTATGAGGACTAAAGAGTCATCTTCCTGCTATTTCCTTTCTTCTTTATGACTTATTGTAAGTATATTTGTATCCAACAACCTTTGCACTTCAATTTTAAAATCAGCACACTGCTCAATTGTATGCCCAGTCACTTTCTCATTAAACAAGCAATCAAAATCATGCATATGCTTCTTATAAAGGCCTTCATCATCTGAGTGTGCTGGGTAGATGTACCCCGCTTTAGAAAGAATATGAAAAAGTATTTCTATTGACGTGCTCACATCTGCTACATCCTTCTTTTCATATGGAAAAAATTCCTCAATTGCGTTTACGACATGATTCCCATGATTTGGTAGAGGGTTGGAATTAATATCTAGGTTCCCATTAGCCTTTTTAAAATTCAATCATCTAGCCTTGATCAATGCATGTATTCTACCTTTTAGTGTCGTGTAATTTTCAGTCGAATGTCCCACTACCCCAACATGATAATCACAGCGAGCAGTCGGATCATACTACCTTGGGTATGGTAGTTGTAGAGGTTTATAAGGAATTGGAACCAAATATTATTCCGTATCAATTGTGGTAAGAGTTTTGTATATGACATGGAGATTGAATCATATTGGACAAAACATTGATTATTTTTATTTTCTCTCAGAGGTTGATCAGGTTGACCGACATTTTGGTGGTGAATCTGTGGTCTAAAATCGGGTCTTGGGTCATTTTGAAATATTTATTGTTGAGAGTGATAATTGTAGAGAATTTGTGAGGTATTTTTCACATATGATGTCACAGATTTGGATACTTCCCTATACTTTGAAAATCGCTGCCTGGGGTTCACGACTTATAATGGGTACCCAAAATTGATTATTTGTACATCTCATTCTTTTCACTTCAACGATGACCTCTTTTTATAGATGATTCATCTGATACAATTTATAAAATTCTTCCATTCTTTACCCCACATTCAATCCTTTCACCTATCACTATAATGTCAGAGAAGTTGTTTGGAGCGTTTTCAATCATCCTATCATAGAATGGGGATCTTAAGGTGTTGATAAACATTGCAGCCATCTCCTTTTATGACATGGAGGGTTGTACCTGAGCAGCTAATTCCCTCCACGTCTGAGCATATTCTTTAAATCCTTCAGTAGGCTTTTTCTCCATCCTTTGTAGATCAAGACGATTAGAAGTTATGTCTATGTTGTACTTGTATTATTTTAAGAAAGCATCAGCTAAATATTTCCACCTCCGAATATGTTGGTTATCCAATTGGATATACCATCGAGATGTAGCCCCCATCAAGCTATCTTGAAAGAAATGAATTAGCAGCTTATCATCATTTACACAACCAGCCATCTCTCTGCAGTACATAATAAGATGACTTCTCGGGCATGTACTACCATCATGTTTTTCAAAATCAGGTATTTTGAATTTGTGCGAGATGGTTACATTCAGGATCAAACATAATTGGGTGACGTCAATGGTATCATATCCATCTGACCCTTCAATGACACATAATCTCTTCTCTAGAAAGTCTAGCTTATCTTTCAACAGCAGGTCTTCACTTGGTTTGGTAACAAGCTTCTACAACTTTGGGTCATCAACATCGGATATGATGATTGGCTCATTAGTAAGTTCGCCTTGTGGAGTGAAAGCTTGGTTGTGACCATGTGCCATTGTGGTTGGGTTGTACCCAATTTTTCCTGTCTGTATCATTTCCTGGACATTTGGAAATGGATAGAACTGGATGTTTACTGGTAGTGAGGCATGTTGAAACTGGTCAGTTTGATGACATTGATAGGTTGGAATGAACCCATGAGGGTAAGGTGGAGTATCGTTTGACAATTGATTTTGTGATGATTAAGCCCATTACGAATTTTCAAGACAGGTTTTTCCGTTACTGACGGCGACGAGATCCAGAACTCTGACCATTTGCTCCTTTAGCTCCCTAATTTTTTCTTTCCTTTCCTCTCGCGATTGCTCTCTTTTTTGCTCGTCCATGGCCCTAACTTGAGCTCGCATTCGATAGGGATGTCGGAGCTGACGGGTGATATTTGAAAAAATTTCTTAAAAAAGAATGACAAAACAATGAGAACGTAGATTTTGCTAATGAAATAGAAGAAATAATAATGATGATGAAAGTAAATTTATGCATGAGAAATGATACTGCGCAAAGTTAAATAGCACAAATACTCGATTTTATTCAATTAATATAGCCATCCACTACACTGAGTATGTAGAAGTCAATTACACTACTCTGCAATATGATTCTCAAGATATTGAACAAAACTACAGCAGTTGTGGAACTTGGAAATTCCAAAAGCTTAGACAAGTTCTCCCCAATAGGTGGATGGGCAAAACACTTTTTTTCAAAAATGATGCTTGTTCCGCCAAATTGCTCGCTCTCACAACCACACCTTTAAGCCATTCCACAGCCTGCCCAGATCGTTGTCGAATCAAGTCATGCTCTTGTTGCATAAATTGGTAATCATATCTCAGTGTATTGACATTAACATCATTGTTTCTTGCCAATTTTTCTGCCATGTTCTGATACGCTCTAACTTGGTGCTCAAGGCTTGCAATGACTTTCAATAGTTCTTGACTATCATTTGGTGACTCAATCTTCCTAACTTTTTGATTTCTAAATCAATTTGTAAATTATCACCGATACGTCATAATGAGTCATATTGTTATTCTAACTCAACGATGTACTCATTCTTCTTATCGACAATCCCTTTCATCTCTTCTAAAACCTCTTGTGCAAACTTATTTTTCCTTTCTAACTTCATGATTCCATCCTCCTATTCATAGATTACCCCTCGTAAATTCTCATTGTCTTCTACCATCTTTCTATTCTTATTATTCAGTTGGCGAGTGTTAGTTCCCAACTCTGAGTTTTTCCGCTTCAGATATTCTCGATCCTCAACCTTGTTTCTCAAATCTCTGATTTGTTTTTCAACTTCAATCCTATGTTTGTCAGGCAAATTTGCCTCGACTGTTAGACATCTATTTTCTTCCAAGAGAGCTAAATTTTTTTGACGCTCCTCATATAACTCATCACACTCCTCATTTTTAACAATCTCCTTATGAGCTTCTGATAACTTGTACGATTGTAAATCCTCTACTGGTAAGGCAATAACTACTTTACCATTACTCTCAACCCATGTTTCATACTCCTTTGTGCAGTCCGTGAGGTTCTTCTCATTATGCACCATTCTTGCTACTTTCCAAGCTCCACAACTGCTGTAGTTTTATTCAATATCTTGAGAATCATAATTGATCTCAAATCCTTCAATGCATGCGTGGCAAGGACAAACTATCTCATGTATAATTGACAGAGCACCATTAGTGAAGCATAAATAGTACAACCCCATGGTCCTGGGAGAGGGACCCATCGAAAGTCACCACATCTGTATATCATCAATGTCAACGACATCAAGTGGGCATTCCAGTTAACATCCTCATCTTTCAACTTTGATAGGTGTGAGAGCCATGCCCCTTTTGCGAAAAACTGCAGATTCCATTTGGCCATTCTAAATTATGCAATTGGGATTCTCGTCTTCATCTATGGACTTGAAAACTTAACTTGAGGACATTTGAAGTTTGGTGGACATCTTAGATGGCTATGAATCCAAAATCACAAAAGAGATGGAGAGCCGATGAACTTCCCTTTTTTAAACACTCGTATATGATTTAAGGAACGAAAAGTCTCAGCCAAAATTGAGATAACCAGGGTTAACACCATTTTCAACTTGAATGAACATTTTTATCACTTTATCATCCACATAACTTTGAATCTTTAGAAATAATACGGTGCCATAAATATGTAGTGCATAAAGAGTCATACCCTTATCTTCGTTCAAGACATTTTGGGTGAGGTCTAGGAGGTAATCCAGCGGCACACACTCATTCCCCCTTTTAACTTTCAGCCTTTTCTCAATCTCAGATGCATGGACAGTACCCAAGAGCTTGGATAAAGCTCTCTTCAATGTGAGTTTTTTTGTCGTAATTATAAACTTTATCCGTGTTTTACAGCGGGACATTCAGTAGGGCTTGGTATTATTCAATTGTAGGAGTAAGATCAATTGTTCCAAAGGTGAAAAATTTGTACAGAGGGTCCAAAAAATGCATTAAAGCTTCAAGAATGAGAGCGTTGACTGCAATATACATAAGATAAGCGATATGGTCATATTTGTCGACAAACAAATTTTTCTACTCTGGTGAAAAATCCTCTCATATCTTCTTCAACCTCTTTAATTCCATGTTTGAGAACTTTATCTTAGTGATTGATGGTAAAAGAACAATATCCTCCTTTTTTAGACAATCTCCTTTTCGTTTCTGCGTTTCCTCTGGCCATTAGACTACAATAACTTGATCTTCTATCATACTCGGAGTGGAAGTCATGGTTTCTAAAATATGAATGAATTGAATGCTTCTTTACAATCCCTATTACGCAGCATGATGCATGTATGCAAAAAAGAAAGACGAAGTTAGAAGTGAAACAATGGAGAAGAAAAGAAACGTTCAAGTAGTGAAAGACAAAGTTAATCATGATACCATATTTAAGTCGAATCTCAATTTATATCAAACATTGATCATGAGATGGGCTCTAAAAATTAAATGCATGTGTGGTTGGACTTTCAAATATCTTAATAGACTCTCAGTTTGTCTAAACTGTTATCCAAACGGAATAACGGACCCCCCAAACGGTATCTCGAAAAGGTCTTCCTCATTGAGAACTTTCATAAGCCTGCACGGGAACTGCAATTCCATGAAGGCATTCTACCACTCATTCTCGCTAATCCTAAACGGAAAGCTGGGGTATATGACTAGTGTATGTGTGTGAAATTAGAAATTATGTAAAACAATATACATTAAACAAACTATATATAAATACTAGCATGAATAAGAAAAATAATTAATCGAATAAACAAACGAAGAACCACAAAAAGGATAGCATATGATGAAATTTTAGCTCGACTCTCTATCGATCTAAAAATAGTTAGACCAATTGCTTTCCCAGTGGAGTCGCCAAGCTGTCGCAACGTGCCTGTGACGTGCAGCAGTGATTAAAAAATCATTTTTGAATAAAATAAATTCGGAGTCGCCACCAATCATTTTAGAGTGTGATTGATCACCCAATTTTTAAATAAAAATTTTTGTCTAAGAAAATTCAAAGTTGGTTCGGGAGGCATTTATGTGTGGGGAAGGTATTTGTACCCTGCACACCCATTGTTAAAATGGTTACCCAAATTTAATCAAATGCTATCCTAATTATATTTTAAAACAAGATTAAAGAAATTAATTTTTGAATGTCCAATTTAGTACATTTTGCATCATAAAAATGAAAAATAATAAACAACCTTTAATTAGTGGTACAAAGACCATTGAAAAATTATTTTTTTTGTTTATATATTTTTTTAAATCAAAGCATTATTGGTGTTACTCTCGATATCTAAAAATAACTTCTCACCTCGATAGTTTAAAAAATTTGATATCGCAAAAATTCCAAAGTCCGTTATCGGATTTTTTAGTGAAAACTAAATAATAAAATTGATAAAATTTAAATCTAATTGTTATGATTTTAATTTATGAACGTTAATTCTGATGATAAAAGAATGAAACAATAATCACATTACAATCATGATGATATGACAATAATACATAAATAAATAAGAAGAGATAACGACTATTAAAAAAGAAAGAATAATAGAAAAAAGTTAGAGATGATAAAAATGCATGATAAATTTAAAGAGAAAATGTAGGGTGAAAATAAGGAAATAATATGTGTAATAAGTAAAAAGATATATATATATATATATAAACAAAATAAATTAAAACAAACAACATATCTACTAATAAAAGAAAATGAAAAAATAAACAACAAAAAAAGAAAAAGAAATAAAACACATAAAAATACAAAGGGTGTCACCATCTGCTAGATATAGGGTGATTTCACCCTTTGTTTAAAGTAATAGAGGGTGATTTCATCCTCTGTTTAAATCACCCTCTGTCATAACAAAGAGTGATACCCTATGTCATAAGAAAGGGTGGTACCCTCTATATTTTTATATTTCATTTTTTAAAGAATATATATAAATAAATATNAGGGATGGTAACTAGTTCAAATAAGTGTCACTAAAAAAAATCAATAAAACTTTCAAAATAGAATATTTTTTATTTAGGATATAAATATACCCTTTTTTATTTTGGACTACTTAGTTCACTAATTAATATTTTTTATTTCTTCTTTTATTGTTAGAAATTATCGTGGATAGTAACTAGCTCAAACAAATGTTACAAAATGATGAACAAAATTAAAAAAAAGAAAAGAAAATACTTGTAAGAACATAAAAAATTGAAACTTACATATTTGCATAATCTTCTTGTATAGAGATTTTACTCTCTATTTTATGCATTTTTATGTATGAAAAATTATCGTAGGGGATCTATTCATCAAATGTACACTTTCAACCCATTAAAAGGGCGATTCACATTGAGTTAATTTTACACCCCTCAAAAGCTTTATCATCATCCTCATTGATTGAGTTGATGACAAAGACATCTCATTATCAAACTTATGAAAATAAAACGTAAGATTAAGAGTAAGAGAAATGATAAAGAATGAACAAACAACTTATGTATAGAAACGAAACAAAAAATATCAACTACATGAGTATGAAGAAGAGAGATGATGAAGAATAATGAACAAGATATATTGTAAGCTAAAACGCAAGAAATTTAAACTACCTTAAGAAAAAGAATAGGAGAAGATGAAAGATGAAAAGAAATCAAGACTTTGTTTCTCTCTCTTGTAAAAAGTTTCTCCTATTTTCTCAAGACCTTTCTTTCTCTCTTTAAAATCCCTATCCTCTCAAGTGAAAACATCTTCTCTATTTATAGACAACCTTAGGGTTTCACTTTTAGGCCTTTTGCTCCTTTTATTTTTATTTTTTTAGTCATTGACTTATCTCTTATCTATTTAGGCTCTAGTCTATTTATCTATTTTAGACAGTGGGCTTTAAAAAACATATACATATTAGACTAGTACATGAGCTAATAAACAAAGTGTATATTTTGAAGTACTAGACCGGATAAAATACAGTGTCTACACTCATATAACAACACCCCCTAACTTTATGAACTTCAACCAAATTCTTCCAGTATGGTTGTTACTATTCAATGTTAGTTGGGTTCAAAGTCAAAAGTACCTTCAACTACAAATTAACATAAAAAAGCATATGACATTAATATCTCGTGAATAATTGATAGCAATGAACAACATTATAAAACTAGAAAATCAGGAGTTCTTACAATTTTTTAGAGAAACTATCCTTGTGCAGGGTCTCATGCGAATCAATGGTGCTAGTCGTCCAGTTAAGTAATCGTGGAAATCTATTAGTGTCACATATAAGCTACCAATAGTGGGAATGACCTCATATGCCCAAACTTGTATAAATCAAAAATAATTATTCTCCATTCATTGGAAGCATAAAAAAAGAAAAGGGAAATGAAGATACCTGAAAAGCATATGGAAACCCCCCAAAGTGTATGTAATCTCAGAAGTTTTTTTCAACCTTTTTCTTTTCCCTACCAGTTGTTTCCTCATCATTGTCATCTTTTGGAAGAGTGTTCTTTAATGCCCGTATCATCTTTCCAATACATACCTCACCCCACGGGTAGTTATTGAACAATTTTACTGCCCATAAACACTTCCTCCAACCACTTATTGTTGATGTTGTCATCACAGCTAAAGTATTGATCCCTAATTTTATTAGGTGCAGTATTTTAATTACTCCCAAGGATTGGAGGAGTGCCATAGTGAAGGCCACTTATTAGTGAAAATTCTCTCTTAGAGAACCAAATTGTTTTCCCAGATATGAGAAAATAGATCTCGCATCAAAAGTCATATCGTCCTTCAACTTAGCTTCTTTGAGAAGAATATAATGACATATGGTTCCAGAAAATTAGATATCCATTGTCCAGAAGATGACCAATACATGTCTACCGAAAGACAATCTTCTAAGATTTAGTCAACTTCTCACTAAAGTTCTTAATTGCATGTAAGTTGCAGATGCAATTCACTTTTCCATAGATAAATTCATCTTCATTTAGGAATGAAGTGAGCTGAATATTTGGAGCCAGTATCTGTTGAAAGATTTATATATTAAGTATCATGATTTATATATACACATAAAAACACTCGATCGCTTACTAAAGGGTTAAAAGAGTCATATACAATTACTTGAAAGGTTCAAGTAGTGAACAATGGACTACTTGAACAGTTCAAGTAGTTAGATACAACTACTTAAACCCTTTAAGTAGTGAACAAATGACTACTTGAAGGGTTCAAGTAGTCAAATACAATTACATGAACCCTTCAAGTAGTTACTTGTTTGGATTTTCAGAAATAAAATCACAACTTGAAGGATTCAAGCAATCAGATACAACTACTTGAACCCTTCAAGTAGTGAACAAGTGACTGCTTGAAGGGTTCAAGTAGTGAGATGTAACTACTTGAACCCTTCAAGTAGTGACCAAGTGACTACTTCAAGAGTTCAAGTGGTCAGATACAATTATTTAAACCCTTCAAGTATTTACTTATTTTGACTTTTAGAAATGAAATCACTATTTGAAGAGTTCAAGTAACCAGTTACAGCTACTTGAACCCTTTAAGTAGTGAATAAATGACTACTTGAAAAGTTCAAGTAGTCAGATACAACTACTTAAACCCTTCAAGTAGTTACTTGTTTGGACTTTTAGAATCAAAATCACTACTTGAAGGGTTTCAAGTAGTTAGTGTTGGGGGTTATTCCCTCAAATCATGTGTATTGACATTTTGATATGAAATTTAAAGAGGATTACATTTTTCTTATAATTGTTCTTTTAAATTTTCAATAATTCATATAAATATAAAATAAAATTATATTCAGTAATGAGACTATAATCTTGTATTAGTATGAGATGATTAAAATCATGATAATGAATAAAATTGTCAGTAATATATTAAAGTATGAAATTTTTAATGAATGGTTGCTAGTACGGTTCACTAAGCATTATGAATGCGTGTGATCTAGATCCGAATCATTGATGTGGATAGACATCTTAATGAAGATACTTTATATAATAAGATTATATATGGCAGGACCGATGTGCATTAATATATTTATTAACGTGATGTTTATCATAAAGATTTAATACACATCAATTCGATGATCATATGTAGATCAGTCTGAATCCTGAGTAGTCATGAAATTTTTTATTCACTCGTTAAGGTCTATTTGTTAATCAGGCTAGTGACTTTTGTTTTGAAGATTTAGTGATATGGATGGTTGGGGACATCATCTTATATGATTTGGAATCTAAGCTTTCATAACGGATCGTATATTGGTTCTCTTAAGTGTTAATTCTAAAACTGAATGGTTATTTAGGTCAAATTTATAATAAAATTATAAATTAATCATTCACTAGTGGATTAATGGTACTTAAGGATCAAAGGGTAATTAGAAGGGTAAAATGATAAGTTTGACCAGTTCTAATTTACGAACCAATAATTGGAGGACATAACTACATAAAATGATTATGTCAGTGGACTACACATGAATACTCTGTAAATACATTCTATAATTTCTATGAGTGTAATTTCATATTTATAGTAGAGTAATTATGTGATTAGTTCACTCATGAAATACATGATTAGATGTAATATGAAGGGCAATTTGGTTGTCACACCACAATTTGTTGGTACTGAAGTTTTAAGACCTATTTCAGTCAAGAGTTGGTATATCCACATTATCTCACACAGATTATGTCATAGCTCTATATTCTGACTCTACACTAGACCTTGACACAACGCTCTGCTTCTTACTCTTCCATGAGACCAAATTTCTTCCAACGAAGACACAAGAACCTGAAGTGAATCTTCTATTCATTTTGGAACCTGCATTTGAAAAACATTCAATATGAGTGTGTGCATGATTTACATACAAGATACCATGTTCAGACGCTCCTTTCAAATAACACAAAATCTACTCTAACGCTGCCCAATGATGAATTGTTAGGGATGACATAAACTTACTAACAACACTGACATAATATGCAATATCTGGACGAGTCACTGTGAGATAATTCAGCTTTTCAACCAATCTTTTGTATCTCTTAGGATCTTCCATTAGTTCTCCATCTCCCATAAGGTGCAAGTGAGGAGACATTGGAGTACTATAAGGCTTTGCCCCCAATTTTCTTGTCCCAGTTAATAAGTCAAGAACATATTTTCTCTGAGATAAAAAAAATACCATTTTTACTCCTTGTGACTTATGAAATGCAGCTTGGTCATATGGCGTGCCATTTGATGCAAAGGCCAATGATGAGTTGTTGCTAAAGAAATAAACAACCGAACATATGTCAATTTAGCAATTGGAGAAAAATGTCAGAATAGTCCATTCCATAGGTCTTAGCATATCCCTTACCGACAAGACAAGTTTCAATCAAGCGACTGAACCATCCAAATTGACTTTAACCGTGAACACCCACTTGCACCTAATAGCTCATTTCCCTAAAGGTAAATCGACCAAGTTCCAAGTACCATTGTCATCTAAAGCATTCATTTCCTCTATCATTGCATGATGCCAACCAGGATGAGAGATGGCTTCGCGCACAGTTTTAGGGATAGAGATAGAATCAAGGGATGCAATAAAAGAACAAGAGGAAGATGATAAGCAGTTATAAGAAACGACAAAAGAAATAAGATAAGTACACTAGCATTTACCTTTGCGTAATGCAATAGGAAGATCATCGCTCGAGACTGGATCTGATGACCAAGGAGCTGGTGCAGGACATGAATCAGGAGGTTTACGCATGGAGTAGACTTGAGTAATATAAGGCTTGACTGGAACTGACTCTGGGACAGGTTCAACGGGAAGAGTAGAAGACGGAAAGTAATGAATGTCTTCCATGAAGGTAACATCAATTGAGATAAGATATTTGTTAAGATTGGGATAGTAACACCTATAACCTTTCTGAAGATGAGAATAACCAAGGAAGATACACTACAAATACTTGAGATCTAACTTAGTGACATGTAGACGAACATCCAGAACAAAACAACTGCTACCAAATATCCTAGGGCCGATAGGAAATAATGATTTATTGGGAAAAAGGATTTTGTAAGGGATCTCACCATGAAGAACATATGATAGCATACAATTAATGAGAAAGCATGTGGTAGAAACTGCATCGGAACAAAAATTTTTAGGAAAGTTTTAGGAACATTCATTTGAAATAAAAGGACTCGTGCAATTTCAAGAAGATGTATGATCTTACGTTCTGCCACTCCATTTTGGGATAGAGTATCAACACAAGAAGTTTCATGAATCATTCCATTCTTAACCATATAATATTGAAATAAAGTGGACATGTATTCCATGGCATTGTCACTTCGCAAAATATGGATTGAAGCATTTAATTGAGTTTTAATCTCAATATAAAATGCATAAAAATAGAAAACAACTCAGAACAACGTTTCATTAAATATAACCAAGTTACACGAGAATAATCATCCACAAAGGTAACAAAGTACTTAAATCCAGGTTTAGACAAAATAGGACAAGGACCCCAAACATCTGAATGAACCAACTCAAAAGGAATACTAGCATGTTAATTGACTCTTGCACTTGAACTAAGACGATGATGTTTTGCAAACTGACATGACTCACAATCTAATGAAGACACCTTACTAAACTGTGGAAAAAAATTCTTAAGCAAAGGGAGAAATGGATGACCTAACCTATAATGCGCCTCGAAATGAGAAATGACAACAGTGCAAGCAACAGATTTTGGTATTGGTGTGTCAAGAATGTAGAGGCCTCCAGACTCATGCCCTTTACCAATAATCTTCTTTATCATAATATCCTAAAATAAGCAATGATTAGAAAAAAATGAGATGCAACAGTTAAGATTGTGAGTGAGCTGGCTTACAGAGATCAAATTAAAAGATAAATTCGGAAGATGTAAGACTGATGACAAAGGAAGTAAGACTGATGACAAAGGAAGTTTAGGGGTAGGGGTAATCGTCCCTGACTTATGCGGAGGGATTCCAGACACCGTACTTTTGGCTTGTGGTGGTCGGCGACGGGGCTTCCTTTCTGGATAGGCGGTGAGAACAAAGGGTCATTCCAAAAGGGTTTTCCAAGGTGGAACCCTAAAAAACACTAAACCCTAATTTTGAGTGAAAAAGAGAAAGTCTCGATTTGCAAGCCTACGGATCTGATACCATGTTATTTGAGATGACAAGAATTATATTCTCTCTGCATTCAGTGAAGAATACACACACATTTATATACAAAGCTAGGAAAACTATCTTAGAAAACTACATAATTGGTATCCCTATAATTAAGCTAATTATTATACAATTAGGATCCCTAACATAAAGTAATTAGCAACTAGTATTATCCTATAACATTATGTAACAATGTTTTTCCAAAAAATCAGTTTATAATAAACATTAGGTAAAACCATAAAACTGTTACGAAATGACGATTTAATAGTTCTTATAGATACAACGGATAATAGTGCTCCATTTGTCCAACGGAAGATTAATTCGCCATCTGATTTCCTTGAACTCTTGCCGGAAACAACATATATGGTTAGTCCCTACAGAGTCTCCAATCCAAGAAAAAGTAGAGTCAGCCACATAATAGGCCTCAGTAATAAGTATTCTACCTTTAGATCTCAACTCCTTGAGATAGTCTGGGTAGTTGCGTTTCCAATGACCAGCGGCTCCATAATGATGACACTTGTCTTTCGACTTGTCTACTTTTGTAGTGCCCTTGCCTTTTGTAGCTTTTGATTTGTGCTTCTTAGCCTGCTTGGGACATCTCATGCGTTTCTTTTTTGCGTCAGAGGTGGAAGACTTGCTTTCAGTGAAGTTTGCCTCTCCAGTCTTCCTCTTGCCCTTCAGAAACAGGGTCTCAGTAGCTTGTAGTTCTTTCATCAGCTCAGGAAGTGAATACATCAACTTATTCATTTGAAGTTCTCAAAAAGTGTCAGGCAGAGTCTCAAGGATCATATTAACCTGTGTCTCGTCATCTACCTCAACACTCATGATCTTCATCTCATTCAGATAACTAATTATCAGTATCATATGTTCTCTGACAGGAGTTTCAGGCTTCATCATGCAGTTCATGAAGTTTCACACAGCTGCCTGTTTGGCTTGATGACCCTAATCTTCAAACATTTCGGTGATGTTCAACATCACATCAATGGCAGTTTTCATGTTCTGATGTTGTTGTTTGAACACATTGCTAACAGAAGCCAAGATGTAGCACCTGGCAATCTCATCGGAATGCAGCCAAGAAGTATAAGCATCATTTTCCTCTTGAATCGATTCAACAATTGGCTCAAGGGGACAAAGGGTGGTGAGCACAAACTTGTGCTTTTCTACCGTCAGCACGATATCAAAATTACATTTCCAATATACGTAATTTTCACCAGTAAGTTTATTCGTATTTAAGATAGTTAAGAGTGGGGATAACGATGTGATTACTGAAAAGAATAAATAAAGCGGTGTAAATAAATATTCAATCATTTAGGAAAGTATGATGCGTGATGCATATACTTAAATATTTAAAAATTCAATAAAATATATTTCTTTTATGATGTTACGATAAACAACGATAGCTTGTCTCATCTAAGGACAACGTCCAAGCTACCTTCTATCGCATTTAGATTCCTCTTGTTTGGTTAATGTTTCTCAATATGTCATTACATCTAGCTTAACCAATCACCAATGGTTTTGGTCATCATAGCCCCATTGACTAGCCCATTTGAGAGATTCCAATGTGCTTCGATATAAGTGTTTAACCAATGCATCGGTTTTAAAAGTTGCTATGAACTAATAGTTCGTCTAGGGACGGTCCTGCCTCACCACATCCTTGATAAGCTTTAGCTTCTTAAGCAACTCGATGACTCAAAAACACACGATTTCAAACTTTGTCCCATTGCACAGAGGACCGCTAGGGTGGCTCTAAACCATCCTCGTGCTACGATCAAGTTTACAATGGGGACTTTGGGAACGTTTCAACGTAAACGACCATCCCACTTAGTTTTTGGAAAAATTGATTTTTCGTTATTTTTTTTAAATTGTAACTCTTTATTAATTTAGAAAAACAAGTTTCAAAAATTATAAACTTTAATAAAATTTAAATCTCAATTTAAAATTTATAATTTTTATAAAGTTCGCATTGTATTTAAATTACAACCCACTATAAATTAAACTACAATGATGCATATACATGCTACATGTCATTTTGATATTGACATATCCATATTTCTTTATGGCATGGCATATGATGATGCAAGATTAATAATAAATCATTCATTCAAAATTAACCTCCATACTGGCTCATTTCTAATTACAACTCATAAAAGAATAATAAATAAATTATAATTAATTTAAATATTAATTTTCATGGAGTCTGTAATTGTCTCTTTGTCCTTCAGGAATTCCTACCAATTTGTAACTCTTTACAAAAGTTCATTCCCATTTTAAAATTCAAATTTCAATCAATTCAAATTTCAATCAATTCAAATTTCAAAATTCAAAATTCAAATTTTAAATTAAAATTTCAAATTTCAAATTTTAAAAATTCAAAATTTAAATTTTGATCAAAACCATTTAATTAAGGAAAACTTTTTTAATTAAATAATCTCATTATAATCCTTTTAAAATTTTAAAAATTCAAAATTCAAAAGATAAATAAATAATTATCTTTTAAATTAAAATTCAAAAATAAAATAGATAGAATGGATAATTATTCTTTTGAATTCAAAATTCAAAAGATAAAAGGATAAAAAAAGATAATTATCTTTTAAATTCAAATTTCAAAAGATAAAATAGATAAAATGGATAATTATCTTTTAAATATCTGACACCATATCTTTCGAACTTAAATTATCTTTTATCTGTTTAAAAATCAAAAATCAAAATATTAAAGATAAAAGATGAGATTAGGGTTTTTTTTGAAACATTACAGGGTTTCCTAAACCCTAATTGTTATTGTTTAGAGTCTTATAAACTCTAGTCGCCACACAGGGCACGTCAATGGACAACAGGAGGCGGTGTAGCACGACGCCCTGCAAAGGCGACCGGTGGTGACTTTTCCAGCGACGTATCATGTGGCAGTTTTCTAGTGACTTTTCGGTGCCAACTTTTGACGACGACGTTAGCGAATGGCGCTCTCCAGTGGTTTTGAGGCGGCGGTAATATTACATTGAATTTATAAAAAATTACAACTTTTACAATAAAATAAATTACATAAAATCCTATGCCTCAAATCTAGCGTACATCAATTCTAAATTGAAAGCAAAAACGCCTAGAGCCATAGATAGAGATCCAATCACATAACACATTCAAACATATTTGAATCTACCATGCACAAATATATTCCAATATCAACAAATTCATCGATACATTCGTTTAAAATATCTATATCCATAATCAAGAACCTATGGCTCTGATACCAATTGTTGGATCAATGATTTTAAAATTAAAGAAAAATAAGTTTGAACCATGAACGATTCATGGGCCGAATAGCAAAAAAAATTTCTATAACTTATTTAATCAAATTGAATAATTAAAAATCAAGACAACAAATGATCATTCATATCAGATATTGAAACGAATAGAACAATGTTGAAATGGTTTTCACTTTTGTTCAAACGATCATTCGTTCTTCTCGTTCTTCAAACTTCAATATATAAATCTTCAAGCTTGTTCTTCAAGAATCAAAATGAAAGTACGATCTTCAAAAACCAATTTTCCAAAAAAAATTTCACACTAATAACCGATCGTTAATTTTAGAAATATATCTCGTAAAAATTTATTTAGAAACTGAGTATGGACTCTCAAAATGATTGAATAAGAAAAATCAAAATTTTTTTCCTTCAATTTGAAATTCGGAGGTAACATGTGAGGGAGGGGGAGAAAAGTCTTTTTCTCTCTCTGTGTAATTACGCATTGTATTGATCTGTATCCATTATTGTGCTCTAAAGTTATGTTGTATCTAATACAATTTCATTGTGGTAATCAAATTGCTATCACATATATGTAGTTATTAATTTTAAAATTTGTAAATATACTCATATATTTCAAATTTCTGAAAATTAACCCCAAAATAACCACCATAGCCGAATTTTGTATATATCCTCTTAGAATTTGTGTTGTATCAGAATTCATCAATCCAATTGATAAATAATAATTGATCTCTATCAATTAATTAATTAGTTTTTTTATTTACAAATTATAAGATAATAAATTAATTAATTTTAATATAATTAATCATACTTAACTAATTAAGTGATAACACCCATCACATATGAGTGTAGAAAATACACATTGGCACCCAAATATATTTTGGTCAAAACTGATATCGTTTCTTCTATTCATGTTCTCATTAGCTATTCCTGAGACCGAATGAACCAAGATGAACAAAGCTATAGGATTCAAATACCCGATAAATTTATCTTTATAAATTCTCGATCTATTTAATCCTGACATCGTACAACTCCACTATAGGTTTGATGTTAAATCAACTCTCGATTCATGCACGCTACATTTCCTGTTGGTGCAAATAAACTCTTTTATTTCACGGTCCACGGAATATTTTAAAATATTACCCATCGTAAATATCAGTAACAAGAGAAGAGATGTAAAATTATATTTTTACCCATCTTGTTATTAGTTCCTTAACTCCTTTATTGACTGTGAATAAGAAAGACATAATAGTTAATTGACTCGTAGAATTCACAAGTCTTACTCAATGACTCAATTCATTGAATATCATGCCCGGTTTATTTATTCACACATCCATCAATAAAAGCATAAGGTGATATTGTTACTTTCACAATCCAACCACGAATTTTCATATCTGTGAATCACGTAACTCAAACATAGTTTAATTACGATCTTAACAGCCGAGATATTGTGCACCAATTCGAACTTACACATTTAACATATCAAAGATTACAAGTAACTAAGTCAAGCTACATATTCATCTCAGGATTAAAGTAATTATAAAAATACCTTTAAGGTGTAACAATTAGATTTAGAGCTAGGTAAACGGTTTTTGCTCTAATATGTTTTTGCTCTAATTTGTTACCGATATATTCAATATGTTCCATAACACGCTTAGGTTAACCGTTTGAGTCTATACTCCCATGCCCCAAGACTGACATCCATTGGTTCAATCTAACAGTCGTAATCAGATTCGATTGCCCAATCGATCCTAAGACTACGATGATGTTCTGAACTATTTCTGAAGAATTTTTCTGAAAGACTCATCTGCCTTTACTCTTCTTATGTTAATAATAGTTTCATGACTTGAGTAAATTATGAACACACTTTATTTAAAGAAAAACTTCTATTTATTCATTAAATTCACTAATACAAAATATTTGAGAAATAATTAAATACTCATAAATAGTTATTACACTATACTTTATGGACATAAATCCAACACATTCGGTCTCAGTAGTAGCTCATGAGGACATGAATAGAAGAAAAAATATCAGTTGAACTAAAATATGTTTAGAGCAAATGTGTATTTTCTGAACCCATATGTGATTGGTGTTGTCACTTAATTAGTGAAAAATAATTAATTAATGTTCAAATTAATTAATTTATTATTGACTAATTAGTAAATAAGAAAAATTAATTAATTAATTGATGGAGAACAATTTAATTTTATCAATTTTGGATTGAAAAATTTGGACACAATATTGACTTTAATGGGAGATGCAATTTTTGGCAATTATAGATTATAGGGGTGAATTTTAGAAATTACACGTATATGGGGTATACGTGAAAATTCCAAAATTATTATATAAGGGATGACATTAGGTTTATCTCCCTATGTGTGTTGACACAACCCTAATCACATAGAGCAGAAAAAGTTTTTTTCTCCCCCTCCTACTGTCGTCGCCGGATTTTGGTGGTTTTCGAACCGAACCGAAACTTTAAATTTATATGATTTTTTTATTTTTTATATATAATTTCTTATAACACCGAACTGAACTGAAGCAAAACTTTAATTTTATATTTGTTTTTTCAATAATATCATTAAAAAATTATTTTTAATTAATAATATCGAATCGAAGAATCGAACTGAATCGAACTTAAATTTATGGTTCAGTTCGGTTCAGTTCTTTTAGTATTCATGGTTCGATTTGATTAGGTTTTTTCGTCGAACCGAACCGTGAACACCCCTACAAAAAACTACCTCGGTGAGTTTTAATGCTCATTCTTTCATTACCTTCCTTACAAGCTTAACCCTACTATTTATAGACAAAATATATTAAGTACGTAAGTTACTTACTAATTATAAATAGGAAGTTAGATTAGGTAAAACTACAATAACAAATTCTAACTAACTTCCTAACTAACTTGAGCAGTCTCTATTACCCCCCTCAAGCGAAAGGGGGATTCAACCACATTGAGCTTGGAAACCAAGTAATCAAACTGACTTAAAGAGAGAGCTTTTGTAAACACATATGCAATTAGATCATTTGAGGGAACAAAAGGAATTTTGAGATGTTTGAGTAAAACTTAATCATGAAGAAAATACAAGTCTATTTCAATATGTTTTATACGAGCATGATTTACTAGATTAGCAGCAATGGAAGCAACACTCATGTTTTTACACCAAATGATGGGAGAAGAAGCTAGTGACACATGTAATTTAGACATCAAGTATTGAATCCATGATATCTCCGCAGCAGTATTAGCCAAACTTCTATATTCACTTTCTATACTGGAACGAGAAATAACTTGATGTTTCTTAGCTGACCAAGATACAAGATTATTACCCAAATAAATAGCATAGCCTCCTGTAGAACGTCTATCATCCATATTGCTAGCCCATTCAACATCCGAGTAAGCAACCTAAGAAAGTTTCTGAGTGAATGGAGCAAGAAGAATACCTTTGTTTCTAGTACCCTTTAGATACCTTAATACCCATTTACACGCTTGCCGGTGTGTTGTAGTAGGAGAATAAAAAAATTGACTAAGCATGTTTACGATAAACAATGTATGGACGCATAATAGTTAAATACTGAAGTGCTACAAGAATTTGTCTATACTAAGTGGCATTGTCCAGAAGTTCACCATTACTAGTAGAGAGCTTCATATAAAGAGATACAGGTGTGGCACAAGACTTGGCTGAACTCATTGCAACCCGGGATAACAAATCCTCAATATATTTTGATTGAGTTAGAAACACACCAGCACTAGTTCTTACAGCCTCAATTCCTAAAAAAAGGAGGTAAAGAACCCAAATCTGAGTGATTAAACCATTGCCATTGCCATTGCCCGTGATTAATATATCACCAACATATACCAAAAATATAAATGAGCTTATGTTTGTAATGAAGAATGAATAATGAATTATCAGATTTTGAGTTTATAAAACCCCACTGCAGTAAAGTAGTTCTCAATCTATCATACCATGCACGAGGCGCTCGCTTAAGCCCATACAGTGTCTTTCAAAGTTTGCAAACATAAGTAGGTCTGGTAGCATAAAAAATCCCTCGGGTTGAGACATGAAAATACTTTCTTCAAGAACTCCATTAAGAAAAGCATTATCCACGTCTAACTGTTTGATTTCCCAACCTGAATTAATAGCAAAGGATAACACAATTCGAATTATGGTTTGCTTCACAACTGGGCTAAACGTTTCACTGAAATCAACTCCAGGTTGGTGACTAAACCCCTTGGCTACAAAGCGAGCCTTGTACCTGTGAACTTTTCCATTTGCATCAGTTTTGATCTTAAAAATCCACTTGTTCCCCGTAAGATGCATTGAATCATGACAGGGCACTAGATCCTAAGTTTTATTCCTTTGAAGAGCCAAAAACTCAACTGCCATAGCTTTCTTCAACAATGATATACCAAGAGCTTTTTTGGTGGAAATAGGTTATAAGAGAATAGTAGAAGCTCGAACGAAAAAAGTTTTTGGCTTAAAAAATACCAGTTTTAGACCTTGTTACCATTTGATGCTTTAAAATATGAGGTTTTAGGGGTTGAATGATTTGAGGTTGAGTGGGTTGAGAAGAGGTTATGGACAAGCTTGGAGTATTTTACATCAAATCAGCAAGACATCTAGTGTTATTAGTAGACATAAAAGAACTTGACACAGAAGAAGAACTATGGTTAGAAATTTCATACCTGTGATCAATGTTTTGATGAAGAACATGTTGGAATTATGTCCATAAAGTGAGGTGCAATAACTATTTATGAGTATTTAGTTATTTCTCAGACATTTTGTATTATTGAATTTAATGAATAAATAAAAAAATTCATTTAATCAAAGTGTGTTTATAATTTACTCAAATCATGAAGTTATTATCAATTTAAGAAGAGTAAAGACAGATGAGTCTTCCAGACAAACTCTTCTGAAAAAGTTTAGAACATTATTCACAGTCTTAGGATCCACTAGACAATCGAATCTGATGACGACTGTTAGGTTGAACCAATGGATGCCTGTCTTGGGGCATGAAAGTGGAGACTCAAACGGTTAACCTAGACGTGTTATCGAACATGTTGAATAGACCGGTAACGAATTAATTTAGAGCAAAAACTATTTACCTAGCTCTAAATCTAATTGTTACAGCTTAATTTTCAGAAACTTGAAATATATGGATAAATTTACAAATTCTTAAATTAATAACTACATATATGTGAGAGCAATTTGATTGTCGCAATGAAATTGTATTAGATGCAACATAACTCTAGAACATAATAATTGATACTGGTCAATACAATGTGTAATTACACAGAGAGAGAAAGAGTCCCCCCCACATGTTGCCTGCAAATTTCAAATTAAAGGAAGAAAATTTTGATTTTTCTTATTCATTCATTTTGAGAGCCCACACTCAGTTCCTAAATAAATTCTCACGAGATATATTTCTGAAATTAATGAGAGGTTATTGATGTGAAGAAAATTTTGGAAAATTGGTTCTTAAAAATCGTACTTGAATTTTGATTCTTGAAGATCAAGCTTAAAGATTTGGATCTTGAAGTTTGAAAAACATGAAGAACGAATACAAGGATTCCAACAATTCAGAAAATCTTCGATAGATCTCAAAGGTGAAAATCGTTTCAACATTTTTCTATTCATTTTAATATATGATATGCATGATCGTTTGTTGTTTTGGTTTTTAATTATTCAATTCGATTAAATAAGTTTAAAAAAATATTTGATATTCCGTCCACGAATCGTTCATGGTTCAAACTTGTTTTTATTTAATTTTAGAACCACCGATCCAACAGAACATTGCCAAGATGCTGTTGTAGAGGCACAAAAGTAGATGATGAGTTTGTACATTCCTGAATGGAACTGGTAGGAGAAAATTGTTTCTGAGTATATAACATGAAAACATCAAACATAGAAGTAGGATATAGTTGTACGGAAGGTGCAGTGTGAGAGTTAGAAAGCTGCACAGAATGAGAAAACATATTTATGTAAAGGAAAGACTTTTCATTAAAGACTACATTTCTAGCAATGTAGATACGACCAGAGGGATGCCAACATTTACACCCTTTGTGATCAGAAGAGTATCCAATGAATATGCATAAAGAAGACATGTATTCAACCTTATAAACATTGTAAGGTCTTAAATGGGGAAAAATGACATAACCAAAACTTTTAAGAAAGAAGTAATCAGGTTTAACATGAAAGCATTTTTGCAAAGGAGTAAGAACATTAAGAACTAAAGTTGGCAGTCTATTAATTAAGTAAGTGGCAGTGGAATGGCATGCCACCGGAAGGAGAAGGGAAAACTTGCCTGAACTAGAAGTGTAATGACAGATTCTGTAATGTGTCTGTGTTTACGTTCTGCCCTACCATTTTGATTATGAGTGTGTGAGCATGAGTGTCTAAATATAACTCCATTTGACTCAAGAAATTATTTAAATGCACGATACTCCCCTCCCCAATCTGATAGCACACTTTAATGGAAGTTTCAAGTTGTTTCTCTACCTTTGTTTTGAAGACGGTAAAGATTTTAAAAGCTTCTGATTTAGCTTTCAAAGGGTATATCCAATTAAAACGAATGAAATCATCTATAAAGATGATATAATATCTGAAACCTTCAAGTGAGGCAGTGGGAGAGGTACCCCAAAGGTCTGTATGAACAATCTGTAAGGGCTTAGAAGTCTTGAGTTCAGACAAAGGAAAGGATAGTTTTATGGCTTTTACCATACTGACATGAGTTACAAAACTCTAAACTTTTTTGCAGCTAGAAATTTGACACTCATTAAGAACTTTGGTAACACTTTTGCTGAGGGATAACCCAATTTATTATGCCAGTCATTCATATCAGAAGTAATAGAGGCAATAAAAACAGTATGTTCATTATTTGTAAAGTGACCGTCATTACACTTGTCTAGTAATTGATAGCTTCCAAATTCTGAAACACATAAAGATGAAGAAGAAAAAGACATAGTGTATGTAGAGTTTGAAGGAACAACAGAGTTTATAGTCTTATTCGCACAGGAAATGACATAAAGAAATCTAATCATGTAAGGACAATCTTGTTTGAAGCAAAGACTGCAGGTCAACCCAGCTTTTCCCTTCACAGGCCAAGCAAGCATGTACAAACCATCTCTAAGTAGGCCTTTGAGCAGTAACTTCCCCATGAATATGTCCTTAACCAAAACAAAGTTAGGATAGAATGCAAGGAAAACATTTTTATCGCTAGTAAATGTGGAAACACTAACTAGATTTTCTTTATCGTAGGTACTCTTAAAATGGATTTCAGTTTGAGATTTTTAGTTTTACAAAGTATAAAAGATAAGTCAATATGAGTAATGCCCAACTTCTTATTATTTCCCACAGTAATTTGCTCTAGACCTCCATACTCACTAGCAAGATTGATATTCTATGGATCTGCAGTAACATGATTTGTGGCATCTGTGTCAGCATACCAAGTAGGGTCATTGATCATTTATTATGTAACTATGTAAGCTGAAGGTCCTGCACCTGTCCTCCTTGGCCATTTGAAGATTGTCCATTCTTTCTGTCAAACCTATTGTTTGAAGCTTGATTCCAAATTTGGATCTTGAGTCCAGTTTCTGTCAAACCTGTAGTAACAAGCTGTGGCAACATGTCCAATGCGATTGCACACTTGACAAACAATTCTTGAACCATTTCCTCTACCTTGACCACCTCTACGACTATCACTGTTTCCTCTCCAATTTCCTCTTCCATTGTTATTTCCTCTCATGTTATTGTTAAAATTCCTTCTATTTCTTGAACTAGTAACCATATTTGTTGAAGCCTTAACAATAGCTTCATTTTATGCATTCAGCTTTACAATTCTGCACTCCTGGCTCATTAGTAAAGCCCGAACATCTTCAACAGAAAGTGAATTGGTTCTTGAAGTAATATAGACTATTACTGAGTCAAATTCAGCACCAAGACCATTTAACATATAGAGAATCAAATCTTATTCTCCAATAGGGTGACTAGTAGCAACTAGATTTCTAACCTTGATTTGCAACATCTTTGCCTTGGATTGATTACCAAATATCCTCTCCAAAGCTTTCGAGAGTTGATTCGTGGTGTTATAGTGAATAACTGAGGCTAAAATTCTTTCGGTCATAGAAGACCTTATCCAAATCAAGAGAAGCTGATCACTTCTGATTCATTTAACATATGCAAGATTCGTTTCACCTTCTTTAGTTTCTCTATCAGGTAGCGTTAAAGTTCCAAAGAGGAAATCATCTAGACATGTCCAATCACCGCTGGCACGATCTGTGCTTTCTAGAGGAAGTAATTTTCACGATCAAGTCTGATCGTTAGAGCATCACTGAGTGAGTTGGAGAAAGGATTACATGCAACAATGTTTGTAGTATTTGTAGCCATGACTTACGTCTTTAGCTCTGATACCAAGTCGGTAAAGCAAGAGAGAAGAAAATATTGAAAAATTGGGGCGAACAGACCGATTCGAAAAACTACCTCAGTGAGCTTTAATGCTCATTCTTTCATTACCTTCTTTACAAGTTTAACCCTACTATTTATAGAGAAAATATATTAAGTACGTAAACTACTTACTAATTATAGATAGGAAGTTAGATTAGGTAAAACTATAATGACAGATTCTAACTAACTTCCTAATTGACTTTAGCAACCTCTCTATTAACTTTTAAGGTGATAATTGACTTGAATGGAGACAAAATCAGACATGACTTTGTTTAAGATGATGATTCAAGAGTTCGTGAAACTGGACGAATTCTATGGAACTAATTTCCCTCGTTGGCGAGACAATACGTTTTTTCTTTTGACTGCCTTGAAGATTTCATGTCCCTGATCCATATTTGGCACCAATATCATAACTCATTGATGCAATAAAAGCAGCAACAAAGAAACGTGAAGGAGGTGAACTAGTTTGTAGAGGACACATTCTGAATACATTATCTGACCATCAGTATGACCCGTTCACATCACTTAAGTCCCTGAAGAAATACGGAAAAGATAAGTATAACACAGAAAAATAATTAAGGTGTTGATAAATTTCTGATTCTGAAGTATTTTGAGTTTTCAATGGTTGATCATATTTCTGTGATGGATTAAGCTGGAACATGAGTTACAAATTCTTGTTATCAAATTCTGTGATGTTAATTTAAAGTTCCTGATAAGTTGCAAATAGGGGCAGTTATATCACCAACTTTCACCTAGTTGGAATGATTATAGAAATAAACTACAGCACTCAACAGAGGCGTTTACGCTAGACTATGAAGATTTTGCTGATGGACGCAAAGAGCTTATCGGAAATCATAATGGTGCAATGGTCTTGGGAAAAGGAAGTGTTGAACTCAAATTTACTTCAAGAAATAAAATGCTTCTATGCTGAAGAGCTTTAATGATCCGCTCAAAAATAGTGAATCGTATTCCACTCGCGGTTTTAAATTGCGCGGACTCTGTTGCGCCGTGGTTGTGGTGCTATAAATATCGAGCGTAAAGACATTATGTAACAAGTCGTAGGTGTTGCGGCCGTAAATTTTTACTAAGTTCTAGCAATTTGAAGAACAGAACATTTTATTGGAGTTTTTTTTGAATTTTGATCATAGTATACAATTTATTTTTATGTTTAGCATATATATGACCACATAATACATTAATTTTACGATGGTGAATGATCTGGATGGATCTGGATCGAATGACTTCTTAATTAGGGAGTTGTTTTACCGCGCGAGGATGCTGATATTATTAGATTAATTTCCATTAGTCGATATGGGGATTTGGACAGTTGGGTTTGGCATCACTTAAAGCCTGGCATTTATACGGTTATGTTGGGATATAAGGTGGCGCCACATCTGTACCGGAACGGGCTCCTCAACATGTCTAGACAATGGTGCTACGGTCTGATGCGGCGTGGATAGAAGAGAAGAAGATTGCAGGTCTTGGTTGGGTTTTTCGAGATCCAGGAGGTACCATTGTGGCGGTGGGTTTTAAGCAGCTGTATAATGTTCCATCCGTCATCTGTGTGGAAGCTCGGGTCTTTCTATGGGGTTTGAAGGAAGCCAGCAATTCTGCATTCAGGATTTGATGTTTTTCTCAGTCTCTAAGAACCTAGTGACTGAGATCAATGCATGTAAACTTAAGGCTTGCGATAGTGGGTGTTTGATTTTCGATATACGCAGTTGTGCTAGCCAGCAGTTTTCTTCAGACTTTCAATTCTGTCCAAGAGAGGAAAATGTGCAAGATCACAATGTGGAGGGCAGGGATTGAGGAAAATGTGCAGGCGTTCATATTCATCATGTTCCTTTTACACACTTTACTGATCTTTTGTCTGGTTTGTAGCTCTGTTATGGAGCTTTCTATTTGAAAAAAAAGGAGTAATAATAATACATGATTAAAACTAGTAACATAAATCTTCAACATGACCATCTTCGTATGGAATAGAGTAGATTGTAATGGGAAGATCAGGAGTACCCTTTGTCATTGAATGTCCTCTACAAGTTGGCAATTTGTTACATCTGGAGTGTCTGATCAAATCTCAACATCCCAAATGAGTTGAACACGATGTCAAGATCATGAAGTTAATTCTGCCGGATAAAGAGGTAAAATCGTTTACAACATATAAATTATTTTCAGAGCTATTATATATATATATATATAACATTGTCTCTTTAAACTCAAAACTCAGAGAGTCACGCTACTCTGAGATGCATGATTTGAACATCAATATTAAGAGTAATACATAATCAATAGCATGAGTGAATTATGTAAATAGTGGTTGTACAGAAGTAGTTGAATCACGTTATTAAGTGTGTCAAAATATTTAAAATAAATATTTTAAAGTGTGTATAATGTAATTCAAAAGATATACACTATATATATATATATATATATATATATATATATATATATATATATATAGTGTACCTTTTATAGTTCTGATAAATAAATTATTTACTAAGATCATTTTTTGCCATTTTTTCAAATAAAATTTTTCCAGTCATTTTTACCTTTTAAGTTGAAAAGCTTACTTTTCTGTCATTTTTATCGTTAAAAAAACTCTAACAAAATAAAAAACCAATTCACTCTATTATTTAATTAGGTACTTTAATATAACCCACATGAGTAGAATTTGCAACTTTTGTTAATGTCTTCAACTCATAAGCAACCCAACACTTGAAAGCATCCTGATTGTAGAAGTAGCCCAAACACTTGCAATCTTTGGTGCAATTCTCCTCACAGTCTCTCTCCTTCACCCCATCAGCTCTACCATACTTGCTCAAGAAATGATCAACTCCTTCTACTTTATAGTAATGGAAATCTTTAACCCCACAAGAGGTGATCTTCTTAGGCTCACATTCTTTGCTCCAACCCACCAACCCATTTTCCAAGGGACAAGCCTCACACTGATTTTCCTCACAAACCCCAAATTTTCCACACCTATCAGGCAATTGACACTCACTGTCAAAATAAGATGCTTTACTAAAATATGTGAAGGTCACTTCCCAAGCATCAAAAAGTACCTTGTCATAGTAAGTGTAAATCCTAACATTCCCATCTGATTCAATCCTCAGAAATGAAAATGTGGCATTGTATTTTGGTCTAGCTATGACCAAATAGCTTCCCGGTATCGATTTATCCGATTGGAATAACAGACTTTGCTGATAAGCGAAATTCTCATCTGTTTCTGGGACTGATATAAATGTGGCCTGATACAAGTTTGGTCCAAAATCAAGGAATTTAGAGTAGATCAATGGGCTTGGAGTGTTTTTGCTCCTGTAGTAAATTGAAAACCATTTTTTCTCCATAACTAAGCTATAAGCTCCATTAATGTTGATTTTATCTGAAACTCTACTCACGAGCTTGGTTGCACCCTCAGCTCGAAGGGACTGGCCTGCCAACAATGTGTCAGTGGGATAATCAAAGCTCTGCCATAGAAACTTACCCTTTGAATCATGAAGGACTAAGTTGCCATTAGCTAGCAATTTTTGGCCAACAACGCCTTTGTTTGCTGTCTTGGTCTGCCAAGCGATTTTCCCATTAGCATCAGCAAGAAGAAGGTTGCCATCAGCACCAAATGTCAGTGAGGCATTTTCTCGAACAGATTGGCCTCTATTGGCTTCCCACACCCAACGCAGGATTGAGCCGGAGTTTTCTGCTCTGCCCAAGCCCAACGCCAGAGTGAAGGCATTTGGGGTTGTGTTGTAGAAGCAAAGTTGAAAGGAAGAATTAACTAAATTAAGCACGCGGTATTTTGAATCATACTCTGCACTGTAATAGTTAAACTCCCCGTCATTGACAAACTTAAACCTTGCTTTTGGAGGAACAGAAGCTTGAGCAATGAGAGAGGAGATAGAGAGAAAAGAGAGAAAAAGGAATAACATTGATATATTTGAAGATGAAAAAGGAATAACATTGATATATTAGTTTTTTTTTCCTTCCCTCTGTTTAGCTTGAGCAAGTGTTAAGTAGGTATAGTTTGTATTTATAATATTAAAGGTTGGGTTATTTGTCATTTACCTTCACTCTTTATTTTAGTTAATTGTTGTTTTTGAGACTCTTGATTATTATTTTTTTAAGCATAGTTACATTCAGATCCTAATAAATTTTTTTAGATCAAAATAAAAATAGAAGATCATAAAAACGTATTTGTCGTACATCAAGAAAAATGCGTGAAATTTATACATAAACTAAATAAAGCACATGGAAGACAATTAATTCTAAGTTGATTTCATTAATCTAGATATATTGTTTAAACTTAATTAAATTGACTGTATTAAGATTACTGAGACAGTTCTCGATAAATATGAGCAACAACTAACACGAAATAAGTCACAACCCCATCACAAATATATTAAATTTAGGAGCAAGACCACCATTGATCAAGATTAAATGGACAAACACCTAGACAACCATGAACTTATCCAGACAATTATGATTATATAAAAAGAAATGTTATGTGGGTATTTGATTGGTAGCACCAGTGCACCACCACCCATTTAAATAATCCCTCACTCAACTATTCTTCTATGAAAAGAAGAGAATACAGGTCGAGTGTACGTTATTGCTAGAATTAATTTATTTCCAATTAATTAAAGTGGCTTTTCCCAACGGCATTATTATTTTTCACGTGAAAAAATACATGTGAAACGCATGGAAGTCTTCCCATAAATAAAAAATGATTCAATTAAATATACAGATAAATTACATATTCAAATATTTTGGAAAACAAATCGAATTGTAAATTTCTAAGGATACAAAGGGATTTGTATGCGCGTGCGAAGATTGTATATGGTATAAAAGGATTTTGTATGACAATCATCAATGAGAAATTGATTAGATTAGTTACAATAACGTGGCTCTAAAATAAACCGTCATGTTCTGTCATAATTTTGAAAATGATTAATAAACTTTGAAAATATGTATCGGACAAATTGAACCGTTGAAAAGAGAATCAACGGTCCAGATTGTCCATAAAGATCCCATGTAATTTTTAATTTTTATTATACGAGATGTGATTATTATTAATAACAGACTTTAAGTAAAAGAGTTGAAATACGTCATATCTTTTTGAATTTTCTCACCCACATCCAGAGATAAAGGATGAAAGGAAGATGAAAATTTACTTACAAAAATCAAACTGAGATTAATCAATATTTTATTCTTTTTCTTTTGTCTAATACATTATTTAAAAAGTTTTTGAAAGATTTAAAAAACTAATTTTTGCAACAATTGAACTTTCCTCTCATGTGTCAAATAAGAAACCATATATATGTTTCATTCAAAACTTAAAGCCTCTGGAGTTAATGATCGAAATGCACACCAATTTAAATCAAACAAGTTAAACTGATTCTAAATTTGTTACACTATGTTTGGATCATAGAAAATAGTAGCTCTCCACCGACTAAGTTATTAACTAAGTTTTAAGTGATTAAGTGACGTACGTGTCTTCAAAAGTTAATTTGTCAAATTACTACTACTTCCAAATGGTGCTTAGGGAGATAAATATTTTTTAATACAAATTATATTTACTATTATATGAAATTCTAAATTGATAAGTGTTTTAGTATTCTCTCAACTAAAATTATATTTATAATGTCAATTATTAGCAATATATTAATTTTGAAAACATAAGAGACAAATTAGTTTAAATATATCAAATTTTGTTAAAAAATTTGATAAGTGAATAATTTGATATTGAAATTAATACTTCAAATCTTTTTTTATATTTTTTAAATCTATAGTATATAAATGAGAGTAAGCGGGGAAAGCATCATTTGACACATGCTTTCACTATTATATAGAATTTTGAATTGATACGTCACCTAATATTCTCTTTACAAAAATCATATTTACTATTTTAATTATTAAAAATATATAAGTCGTAAAAAATCAGAGATAAATTAGTTTAAATAAATCGAATTATATCAAATAATTATATAAGTGAATAATTTAATATTGAAATTAATAGTTCAAATATTTTTTACCATCTTGAGGGAATAAAATTCATCAACAAGAAAACTAATTAAAAATAGTTAATATAAACATCAAATCAAAACACCAGGAGGAATCACATCAAATCAAATACGATAAGGAACCGAAGCAAATACCAGTTTCACAATACGATCAACAACGAAATTGCAATATCTAGGAACATGTCAAACTGAAATATGAATTAAAAAAAGTTATTAACTTTCTCTAGCAACACAAAACTTTTAACAAAAAATATCATCAACATTTAATAGATTGAATTCTTAGTATTTGACATAATAAGTCAGAAGGTGATCAAACACTATCATGTGTACTCTTATTCGTATTTTTGTACATATTATTTATTGTTGATTTTTTCAACACATGCAGCGCGTGTTCAATTGATTAGTTATTAATAAGTCATAACATATCAATCTATAAATGATTGACGTATCATTTAGACACTTAAAATTTGGCCAATAACTTAGTCAGTGGAAAACTATTTCATAAAAATTATGAAGATAAAAACTCTAAAAAATAGAAATACAGACATTCATAATTTGTTCGTTTATCCTCTAAATATTTTTCAGGGTAAATGAAAAAAACAGACTTAGATTAAGAAATTAACAAAAAAAAATCTTGAACATAAAAAACAGACTTACAAATCCAATGAGATTTAAGATTTAACGCTTTATTCCCTTATTTGTCACAACAACAATATAAAAAAAAGCCCATCTCATTTCTACTTATTATGGACTTTAATATAACCCACATGAGTAGAATTCTCAACTTTTGTCAATGTTTTCAAATCATAAGCAACCCAACACCTTGATGTCTCCTTATTGTAGAAATAACCCAGACACTTACAATCTTTGGTGCATTTGTTCCCACAGTCTTTCTCCTTCACTGCATCTCCTCTTGTATACTTACTCAAGAAATGATCAACTCCTTCAATCTTATAGTAATGGAAATCTTTCACCCCACAAGAGGTGAGCTTCTTAGCCTCACACTTTTTGCTCCAACCAAACAACCCTTTTTCCAATGGACAGCCCACACACTGATTCTCCTCACAAACCCCAAATTTCCCACATCTTTCAGGCAATTGACACTCACTTTCCCATATAGATTCTCTGTCAAACAGTGTAAATGTTACCTCCCAAGCACCCCAATCTACATTATCATAGTAAGTGTAAACCTTAAGATTCCCATCAATTCCAAGCCTGAGAAATGACAATGTGCTGTCATATTTAGGCCTAGTTAGAATAAAGTTTCCTCCTGTAGAAGAATTAGCCACTTGGTATTCTAAAGTCAACTCATAGGCAAATTTGTCATCTGTTTCAGGGGAGGATCTAAACGTGACATGATCTAAAGACCCTTTTGAAAAAGTAAGCCACTGGGATGAGAAAAAGTAAAGCATTGGCTTTGGGGAGTTATTGCTTTTGTAATATAAGGCTAACCCTTTTGGCTCCATCACTAAACTATAAGCTCCATTTGCATTAATCTTCTCAGAAGCTCTACTCACAAGCTTAATCGGACCACCCACACGAAGAGATTGACCCACCAGCAAAGTATCAGTGGGATAATCAAAGCTTTGCCAAACAAACTTACCCTTTGAATCAATAAGGACTATGTTTCCATTTGATAGCAATTTAAAGCCAACAACACCTTTGTTGGCTGTGTTGGTTTGCCAAGCAATTGTGCCATCAGAATCAGCAAGAACGAGGTTGCCATTAGTACCAAATGTCAGTGTGGCATTTTCTCGAACAGGTTTGCCTCTATTGGCTTCCCACACCCAACGAAACAATGACTCTGAGCGTGTGGTGGCCATGCGGAGGGCGAGAGTGAAGGCGTTTGGGGTTGTGTTGTAGAAGCAGAGTTGGAAGGGAGAGTTGAAGGGGCTAAGCACTCTGTAATTCCCATCATATTCTACAATGTATGGACCGAATTCTCCTTCATTGACATACTTAAACGTTTCATTTTGAGGCACTGCGGCTTGAGCAATGGAGGAGAGGAGAGAGAGAAGATAGAGGGAAAGGAATAGCATTTTGATGGGAAAGGAAAATGACATTTTTGTTTCTTCTGGAAAATAGATATGTTGATGATTAGCAAGTGCTAATTAGCTATACATTTATAAGGATAGGTGAGGGTATTTTCGCCATTCTGTGTTTTTAAATCAGCTAATTGGATTAGATTGGATTAGGCTTTGTTGAATATGCACATTCTATATTAATGTTTAAATATACATTTACGTAATTGAGATTGGGAAGATAGCAAGTTGGTGTGATGTCTTGCATTATTTATTTGAATAATTGAGTTTGTGGGGGAAAAAAACAGAGAGTTGTGAGATTTAATGGCCTGTTTGGTGGTTGTTTTATTCTAAATTTATTTTTAGCATATAGGAGAAGCTATTTAGAGAAGATAAATTATATTTAACTAGAAATTGATTTCAAAGAATAATCCAAGATACAATATCAGTAAAAGTACAACCACATAGGGGTGAAGTTTTTTATATGGAATTGAACCGAACAAAAAAATATCTGTTCAGTCCAAGTTTTTTAGGGAGATTAGATTCGGTTCACAAAAATTAAAGAATCGAAGTTTCGGTAATTTTCGAATCGAACTGAAATTTTACATTTCTATTATTTTGTTTTTATTTTTTGTATATAATTAACCGAACCAAACCGAATCGAGAAAAAACTTTAATTTTATATTTTTTTCTGTAATATCCTTTGAACATGTTTAAAAAATATTATTTTTTCAATGCTAAGCCCCAGCCGAAGAACAGAACCAAAACTTCAATTTAGTTCTTTTTTACATCTGATTTGGTTTAGCTTTGACAATATTCTTAAACTGAATCGTGAACAATCATAATACCACATATTTATATCTAAGCATATATGACAATACTAAGATCGAGGTCAAGGTGTATAACTCATTTTACAGGATCAAAAAGCAGTATTAGAAATGAATTGAAGGGAAGATCAAAATAAATCTTCCTCTCAACTAGATAAACATTATATATGTATTGATCGATGAAATAAGGAAATTAAAAACAGAAAAGAACATGTAGTTTATATTATCTTTGGATAACATAGTTGCAACTTCAATCGCGGCATATAGGACAGTAGGAATTTCCAACATGGAAAACATCATTTTGATCTCATCTAAATAAATATTTCTTAAGAAATTTTTTTTTCCAAATTAATTTTTGCGAACACGTTTGTACATGAATTTTGATGGTAATTCCGGTTTAAAGAAAAAGAGTAGCCAAACAATACCTAAAGGAATATCTAGAGTTGACTTTAAATTTTGACCACATCAGATTTCCATCCTTTTCAAGCTTCCTCCCTCTTTCCCTTTTGGGGTCAAACAAATCACAGCTCATTGTTAATTCTCTGTGCATCATCTTTAATATTTGCAATATTTTGACCAAATTAAATGGTCTACTTTAGACTTTCAGAGAAAAGGCATATGGACAAAAAGATCGTAATTTCGGTAATAGTAAATATTATGGGGTGAAATTTTGATAATTTAATATGTAGGAGTATATGTGTAATTTTATAATTATTATATAAGGGATGGTAATATGATTGTATCTCTAAATCTAAGGCAATGTGTGATTACACTGAGGAGAGAAAACACAGCTTCTCTCCCCCTAGTTGCCGCCGAAATACATGGCGGAGAAGGAAATATCTGATTTTTCTTCTCCAGTTGTTTTGAGAGTCCACACTCAATTTTTTATCAACATCCGATAAAAATATACTTTTGAATTCTACGAGTGGTTGTTGGTGTGAAGACTGACTCGAGTTCTACGAAGAACACAAAAACAATCAATATGACTTCACTAAGTCAGAAATTCTCCGATACAACATAAAGTATAAATCGTTTCTACCTCTATTGAATACGTTTAACTAAGTATACATAATCGTAAGTATGATTTTAATATTTAATATGATTAAATGGTTTATGTGAATTTCTTTTATTTTCCGCTCACGAACCGTTCGTGGTTCATTGATTTTTTCTCAAATTTTAAAACCCGATCCATAATGAAATTGTGTTGTGATGTGGCGTGTGGTGGAGAAGAAAAATTGTGTGTGTATGGCGGTGTGTTTTGACTAAATCAGTTATGATTTTATTTAAGAGAAGTCTTTGGTATTTTGAGTGGTTAAATTGGGTTGTGGTTCATGGATGATGATGACCAGAGATGAGAAGACGTGTTTTAGAGCGTAAAATATGGTTTTTTTTGTTTCATTAAAGAATTTTTGTTTGTGATTGAAGATTATGTGATTTAAGGTGGAGCTGCGATGATGATAGTTTAAGAATGATGAATTTGAGTTAATATGGAGATTATTAGAATTTGGTGCCTCAAATTCCTTAGAGATTTAGTTTCTTATTTTGTTGAGTTAATTTTAAAGAAAATGTAATGAAATATTATGCCTTCAATGAGATTCTTGTTTTGAATAAGAAAGTTAAGATTTTTGGAGTGCCTATAAATAAGAGTTTTTGGTTTACAGTACAGTGGTTCTGCTTCGACAAAGGATGAGAGATGGTTCTACTTTAAAGAAAACATCCTGTGATGAGGAGATTTTACCCTAAGATTATTGATGACAACCTTAAAATAAAAGAAGATAGATCTATTTGACAAAGTGTGAAAGATGACTTTACCTTAAAGGGAACATCTGATGGTGAGTAGGCTCAACCCTAAGAGGAATGAAAATCTGTCTAAGTTAGTTATAGTTGCCAAAAATGGTGGAGATATTGATCACATGTGGGAGATCATTGTTTAGTTTAGATATACATGTAATATGATTTGGGTCAGGTGTTGTATGAATCGATGTTAAGTATGTAATGTGATAATGATTATGAGATAGCCATTAATTGTTGATTGACATTTCCATTTCTACATAATTGATTGCAAACCTAAAGAGTAGAAATTAAAGACTTAATTTTGAAAGATTGGTTGATTGATTGAAAGAGATTATTCTTTTCTCCTAATTTGGTATCCTTGTATATGTTGGGGTTATGCCCTTAAATCATGTGTACTGACATTTTGATATGAAATTTAATGGGGATTACATTTTCTTATAATTATTCTTTTAAATTATTGTTGAATAGTTTATATAAATATCTCAAAATTTTATATTCATTAATGAGATTATGATCTTATATTAGTACGAGATGATTAAGATCATAGATAATGAATAAAATTGGCAGCAACATATTAAACTATTGAATTTTTAATGAATGGTTGCTAATACGGTTCACTAAGCATTATGAATGCGTGTGATCTAGATCCAGATCATTGATGTGGATAGACATCTTAGTGAGCGTACTTTATATAATGAGATTATATATGACTGGGCCAATATGAATTAATATTTACTAGCGTGTCGTTATCATAAAGATTCAATACACATCAATTCGATGATCATATATAGATCAGTCTATATCTTGAGTAATCATGAACTCCTATACATGTTTACTGGATCTTTTGATTCACTCATTAAGATTTGTTTGTAAAATAGAATAGTGACTTTTATTTTGGAGATTCAGTCATATGGATGGCTGGGAACATGATCTTACAAGATTTGAAATCCAAGTTTTTCTAATGGATCGTATATTGGTTCTCTTAAGTGTTAATTCTAGAGCTGAATGGTTATTGAGCTAAAATTTATAATAAGATTATAAGTTAGCGATTCACTAGTAGATTAATGGTACTTAAGGATTAAGAGGTAGTTAGAAGGGTAAAACGATAATTTTGACTAGTTTTAATTTACGAATCAATAATTGGAGGACAGAACTACATGAATTGATTATATCAGTGGACTACATGAGAATACTCTGTAAATATAATCTATAATCTTTAAAAGTGTAATTTCATATTTATAGTGGAGTAATAATAGAATTAATAAATAAGATTATTTAATTAATAATGTAGTTTCTTGGAGTTTAGGATTATAGGTCTATGGTCCCCAAGTCACCTCTATACTACGCACTCTAGGGTGTGAATATTTCAAGACATGAGAAAATGACTAACTTACAAATGAACTTTTATTCTGGGGTGAGTACATAATTATTAGATAATCATGTGTGATTAATTAATTAAAGTATTTATATACATACATGTAATTTTTGAAATATATATATAATTATCGATTATTTTTCTAATTATCGATAAGTGAGATAAAATATTTAATTTAAAATTAGATAATTAAATTATTATTAGATAATAATTTAGATCAGCTAAATCTGTTATTTGTGAAATAACAGATAATTTAGTTGATAGGGATGATTTGTTAAATTTGAATTAACTAATATCTAGATATTTATCTGATTAAAATAAATATTTAATTCATAGTAATTACCACGTGTCAATTACTGATTGTGTATCATAGATTGACATAGGCTACTGTAGTGCCACTTCGCACTACAGTAGTTATGGTGCGACATTGTAGCGCCGTACTGATGTGCACCATTATACAGTGGGTCTCACTGCATTGGGTAATTTGAAATTAAATATTAATTTTTAATTTTAATTATCTCTAAATATCTTATACACCGTTATCAAAAAAGATATACAGATATTATTTCGATGACAACTATCAGATGAGTTCAGTTGAATCAATTCATCAATCAGAGAATTGAGTTGAGAACACAATTGCTCAGAGTGATTTTCTCTACGATTAATGGCTAATCAAATCTCGAAAAAAATAGTCATCGTGTTCTTTTAGTGAATCGTCTCACAAAAGTCCTTGTTAATAAATCTCTAGATCTCATGTGTTAGTATACCTAAAGATAAAAAAAATGTCTTGTAAGATTCTACGTGCCCACACACTTCTTAGTGCGTTGATAATTACTTGGAAGATCTTGGTGTGGATGTTAGAGTCTACTGATCGTTGGAACAGTTTCGTGGGATGGAGGATCAATCGGTTTTGCAAGGAGGATTGATTAAGACTACAAGAAGCATCTGATTACTAACTTTGTATGTTATAGATTTAATATATAGATATATAATGGATCCCTGATTGATTAAAAAAATTTCAATAAAAAAATTTGTTTGGTTATCGTGGCGTTAAGCAATTTTTGTTTTAATAAAATATTTAATTTTTATTAAAAGTTTAATTTTTAAAATGGCCATACGCTTCCGCCGCGCACAAGCCGTGACAATCAATAAGTGGTATCAGAGCAGTCTTCATATATTTATATGTCAAATATTGTGTTGGTTTTCTACAAGAGGCATACCTCATGATACCAACCAGCTATATCATTGTAGATAACCCTATCTCTATCTATTATCTTTTTAAATTTTGAAATTAATGTAATTTTAAAATTAATATTTAATTTTATGAAAATGAGAAATTAATAGCTTGATTGGGTTTAACTCTAGTTTAACCAAATCAAATAAAGTATTTATTTGACTTAGTTAAAGTCAACCATTTTTAAATGGATGATCATAGAAATTAATTTTAATTAAGAAAATTAATTTTTCTTAATTAAATAGATTTTTTTTTCAAAGTTTGAAGATTATGAAGATGGAAATCAAAAGGAGAAGACAATATTTAGAAAATATGTATTCCTCAAGCCTCATTTGTAATTTTAGTTTTTTTTATTTCAAGGGTTGTAATTTAAAAATACACAATAATCACTCTTTCAATTATTATTTTATTTAATTATTAATTAATTATTTTAATTGTTATGTTTGATAACATGTCCATGCATTAGTCGATCACATGTCATACATGAAAATCCCACACAGTTTTATTTGATCATGTATCTCATCAGTAGAAACATGATTTATTAGGATTGTCTTAATATGTTTATATGTATTGTTTTATGAAATCAATAACATGTAACCTACTACGTTTTAATTAGTTAAAACTTGGTAATCACACCAAACTAAGGGTTGTAGTAACATTTTGGATAACCGACTTTAGTAAAAGAGTTTTATCAAAGTTTGATGAATATAATCAATTAGTTCATCTAAGTTCACCTAATTATGATGTAGGCGCGTTAGAAGGTTATGAACTTAGACACATAACTGATTATTAAATATTCATAGAGTTATTATTTTAATAAATGATTAATTTTGATTAATTAATTAGTTAAAATGGAAACATATGGTCCTAAAATAGTGAGTGAGAGAAGGTTGACATGTTAATATAACCTATGGTCTCCATTAATAGTACAACACAGTGAGGTGCAGTAAGGGCCTCGAGATGGCTTTGTTTTCATCCCCATAAGGAAGATTTCGAGCTGTACCAATACTAAGGTTGGACTTCTTAGGAAGATAAGAGGAAGTAATGTAGTTTAGTTTTGACCGACCCTAAGGCGGCATATTCTAAATGAATTCATGAAATCTGAAATGATGGGTTACACTCACAAATTCAAAATTAAGCTTTCATGTGTATAGTTGCGACTTAACCGAACTAGTGATACCTTGTTATTAAAAGAGAAAATATGAGATATTTTAAGTTTTAATTAATAAGGATGAGAATGTCTCATAGACAGTATGAGGTTAATTTGATTGACCCTAAGGCAGCACATCAATCATTGAGTTGTTTTATCCTGATTAGTAAATGTTAAATTTGTATGTTTATTATGTTGCATTCATGCATCACATTTACTTTTCGAATTCTAAATATTTATCAATTATATCAAATCTTGTATGTTTTAAATTTTAGTTATCATTATTTTATCTACCATGGCAACCCTGTTACTTCTTTTATTCGCTATAGAAACATTGAATGGTGATAATTTCGCACGTTGAAAATTAAATATGAACTTAACGGAGATTTGTGTGAACCATAAATTCGTTCTTACTGAGAAATGTCCTGAGTAGCCCGCTGATAATGCTCCTAAGGATGTTAGGGATAAATATGAAACTTGTTCATAACATACTTGGTCATGAATGCATAAAAAACTTGTGTGAGCGACTCAAGTATAATGCTAACTTGAGTCCTCTCATCAATGGTCACGTCATGTACTTCTGTCTCGTGCATTATGTTGATCATTTAAGAACATGTTCTCACATAGAAGTACCTTTTCTCATGACGATTTTGATCATACTGCTACCCAAATATCGCCTGTAGAGATTTCATAATCTCATAGATAGTCTCAATGCTTCCATGCTTGGTTCTGAAAATGTCATTCATGCTTTTAAGTCACTCAACCTTAGAATGACCAAAGAGTGTGAGGAAAATGTTATCGAGCAAAAGCCTTCTTCCACTGTTAAAAATAACAATAGGGAGAAGATCAATGGTAAGGGCAAAGGTAAGTACAAGAAATGGAAGAAAGCCAAGACATCGCCAAAAGCTAAGAAAAACAAGAAAGACAGCAAGCCCAAGGGAAAATGTTTCCACTGTGGGATTGAAGATCATTGGAAGGGAAAATGTAATAAGTATTTCTCCGAGCTGAAAAAGAAAGGTAAATATGATTTACTTGTACTTGAAGCTTGCTTAGTGAAATATGATTTTTCATTCTGGATACTTGATTCAGGAGCCAATAACCATGTATGTTCCTTTATTAATAAGGAGTTTATTATTTCTAAGAATGGATTCAATATTTGTCATGCAAAAGTAATAAATGGGCTGTATATGCTTAAATTGACTGAACGCGCGTTAAATAATTCTAAATTATTTAAAGTAGTAAAACATAAAACTAACAAACGAAAAATATTTTCTCATGATGATGATAACACATATATTTGGGATCTTAGGCTAGAACATATTAATCTAGATAGGTTAACAAAGCATGGTGCTTTGAGAAAACTAAAAGTTTGAACTCTTCATGTTTGTAAATCATGTCTAGAGGGTAAGATGACCAAGAGACCTTTCTCTGGAAAGGGTCAAAGAGCCAAAGAGCCAACTTTGAACTCTTCATGTTTGTAAATCATGTCTAAAGGATAAGATAACCAAGAGACCTTTCTCTAGAAATGGTCAAAGAGCCAAGGATTCACTTGAGCTAGTACATAGTGATGTCTATGAACCGATCAATGTACAAGCTATAGGTAGATATGAGTATTTCGTCACTTTTATTGATGATTACTCAAGATATGGATATATTTACCTGATGCAAAGAAAGTCTGAAACTTTTAGAAAGTTTAAAGACTTCAAAGATGAAGTTGAAAAGTAATTAGGTAAATCATTGAAAACTCTTCGATCCGATCGAGGCAGTGAATACTTGAATTTAGAATTCAAGGATTATTTACTAGAGTGTGGAATCATATCCCAACTTAGAGCTCCTGAAACGCCACAGTAAAATTGTGTTGTAGAGAGGAGAAACTGAACCTTATTGGATATGGTTAGGTCGATGTTAAGCTACTCATCACTCTCACTTACATTTTCGGGATATACACTACACAAGACAACTTACATTTTGAATGTAGTGCCCTCTAAGTCTATAAGCAAGACGCCTCTAGAGTTATAGAATGACTCCAAACCTAGTTTGCGTCATTTTTGTATATGGGGGTATCTAGCTCACGTTCTTAAACCTAAGACCGGAAAGTTGGGCTCAAGGTGTGAGGTATGTATATTCATAGGCCATGCTCTAGAGACTAGAGGTGGGTACTTTTATAGTTACAAGGATCAAAAGGTGTTTGTACCGATAAATGCCACCTTCCTTGAACACATCTATATGGAAAACTACAAACCTCGAAGTAAAGTAGTTCTCGAGCAGTTGATGAGATCAGACCACCTTTGATTTCTTTGGATAAATGACAAACTAGAGAAAGCACAGTTCCTGCAAAGGAAATCCTAGTGCAACGTGGTAGTGGCAAGGTTGTGTGATAACCAGTTTCCTACAAACTAAAAGTATATGTCCTAATGTCAGATACTGATAAGGACAATCCATTATCTTATGAAGAAGCAATGGATGATCCTGAAAAGGAGAAATGACAAGATGCCATGAACCAGAAAATGGAATCTATGTAATCCAATTTCGTCTAGGAACTTGTAGATACACTTGAAGATGTTAGGCCCATTGGATGTAAATAGATCTTTAAGAAGAAAAGAGGTGCAGATGGAAAAGTAGAGACTTTCAAGGCACGGTTAGTATCCAGGGGCTATACACAAAGGGATGCAGTCGATTATGAAGAGACATTCTCCCCTATGGCCATGCTTAAATCCATTCGCACCCTTTTGTCCATAGCCGCTAGTTTTGGCTATGAGATATAGCCAATGGACGTCAAGACAGCTTTTGTGAATGACTCACTTGAAGAAAGCATCTATATGATGCAACCAGAAGGGTTTGTACAAAATGGGCAAGATCAGAAATTACGCAAGTTGCTTAAATCTATTTATGGATTAAAGCAAGATTATAAAATCTTATGGCTTCGAACAAAATATTGACGAAGCCTGTGTTTATATATACATCAAAATAAGATAGTGGTTTTCTTAGTTCTTCATGTTGATGATATTCTTTTCATTGGAAACAATGTAGAAACTCTATCAAAAGTAAAGAATTGGTTAGCTGAGAAATTCCAAATGAAAGATTTGGGAGAAGCGAGTTATGTTTTGGGCATTCAAATCCTAAGAGATATAAAGAACAAGCTCTTGACACTTTGTCAGGCATCTTATATTGATAAGGTGCTAGAGAGATTCTCTATGGAGAATTCCAAAAAATGTCAACTATCGACCAGACATGAAATTGTCCTCTCCAATGAGCAATGTTTTAAGACATCTCAGGAGGAAAAGTATATGAGAAATGTTCCCCATGCTTCAACAGTTGAAAGTTTCATGTATGCCATGTTGTGTACATTTACTAGATTACAGTAAATCATATTCTCAAGTATCTTAGGAGAATGAGAAACTATATGCTTGTTTATTCAGACGGAGACCTGAACTCCACTCTATATACTGATACTGATTTTCAATCAGATAGAGATAGTCAAAAGTCAACGTCTGGATAAGTATTCACCCTAAGTGGAGGAGTTGTAATCTGGAGAAGTATTAAACAATCCGATATTGTAGATTCTACTATGGACGCCGAATATGTAGCGGCTTGCTAGGCTGCGAAAGAAGCGTATGGCTCAAAAGTTCTATATTGATCTAGAAGTAGTTCCAGATATGGACAAGCCACTGAACCTATACTATGATAACAGTGGGACGTTAGCGAATTCCAAGGAACCAAGGAGTCACAAGAGGGGCAAGCACATAGAGAGGTAATATCATCTTATAGGAGAGATCATGCATCGAGGGGATGTGACTATTATGAAGATAGTGTCAGAACAGAACATAGCTGATCCTTTTACAAATACACTTCCTATAAAGTCATTTGAGGGTCACGTGCATAACATGGGATTGAGAGAGATGCCACATTTGCTTTAGGGAAAGTGGGAGATTGTCAGGGGTTACGCCCTCAAAGCATGTGTATTGACATTTTGATATGAAACTTAATGAGGATAACATTTTTCTTATAATTGTCCTTTTAAATTATTATCGAATAATTTATATAAATATCTAAAAATTTCATATCCAATAATGAGACTATGATCTTGTTGTATTAGTACGAGAGGATTATGATCGTAGATAATGAATAAAATTGTTAGCAATATATTAAAGTATGGAATCCTCAATGAATTGTTGCTACTATGGTTCACTAAGCATTATGAATGCGTGTGATCTAGATCCGAATCATTGATCTGGATAGACATATTAGTGAATGTACTTTATATAATGAGATTATATGTCACTGAAATTATGCAAATTAATATCTTTATCAGCGTACCGCTTATCATAAAGATTTTATACACATCAATTCGATGATCATATGTAGATCAATCTGAATCCTAAGTAGTCATAAACTCCTATACATGTTTATTAGATCTTTTGATTCACTCATTAAGGTTTGTTTGTAAAATAGACTAGTAACTTTTGTTTTGGAGATTCAGCGATATGGATGACTGGGAATATTGATCTTACAAGATTTGGAATCCAAGTTTTCCCAACGGATCGTATATTAGTTTCCTTAAATGTTAGTTCTGGAACTGAATGGTTATTGAGCTCAAATTTATAATAAGATTATAAATTAGTCATTCACTAGTGGATTAATGGTACTTAAGGATCAAAAAGTAATTAGAAGGGTAAAACGATAATTGTGACCAATTCTAATTTATAAACCAATAAATGGAGGACATAACTACATGAATTGATTATATCAGTGGACTAGATTTGAATACTCTATAAATATAATCTATAACCTCTAAGAGTGTAATTTCGTATTTATAGTGGAGTAATAGTATAATTAATAAATATGATTATTTAATTAAAGAGTTTAATTAATAATCTGGTTTATTGGAGCTTAGGATTATAGGACCATGGTCCCCAAGTCACATCTATACTATGCAGTCTAGAGTGTGATTATTTCAAGACATGAGAAAAGGATTAACTTGCAAAGAAAATTTTATTATGGGCAAGTACATAATTATGAGATAATTATGTGTGATTAATTAATTATCTTCTATATATATATATATATATATATTATCGATTATTTTTTTAATTATCGATAAGTGAGACAAAATATCTAATTTATAAAATTAGATAATTAAAGTATTATTGGATAGTAATTTGATCAACAAAATATGTTCTTTGTGAAATAACATATAATTTAGTTGATATGGATATTCATATATGTTAATTTTGAATTAATTAATATCTAGATATTTATCTGATTAAAAAATATTTAATTCACACTATTTACCACGTGTCAATCACAGATTGAGTATCAGAGATTGACATAGACTAATGTAGTGTCACGTGGCACTACAATAGTGAGGGTGCAACATTGTAGTGTTGCCTCATGGCACAATGTAGTGTCATGTGGCACTGTAGTTGTGCACCATTATACAGTGAGTCCCACTAAATTGGGTAATTTAAAATTAAATATTAATTTTTAATTTTAATTATCCCTAAATATCTGATACATCATCATCAAAAAAATATACAGATATTATTCTGATGTTATCAATTAGATGAGTTTAGTTGAATTAGTTCATCAGTTTATCAATCAGAGAATTAAGTTGAGAACCCAATTATTCATAGTAATTTTTCTCTACGATTAATGGTTAATCAAATCTAAAAAAGAATATTCATTGTGTTCTTTTAGAGAATCGTCTCGCAAAAGTCCTTCTTATCTCTAGATCTTATGTGTTGAGTACATCTACATACAAAAAAATGTTTTGTAATATTCTATGTGCACACACACGCCTAGTGTGTTGAGAATTGACTTGAAATATCTTAGTGTGGAACTCAGAGTCTATTGATTGTTGGAATGATTTCGTGGGATGACGGATCAATCAATTTTGTGAGGACACTTGATTAAGACTGCAAGAGGTATTTGATTTCTAACCTCGTATGTTGTAGATTTAATATATAAATATATAATAGATCCTGACTGATTGAAAAGAGTTTTCAATAAAAAAAATTTGTTATTGTAACGTTGCACAATTTCTATTTTAATGAAAGATTAATTTTTATTAAAAATATAATTTTTAAAATGATCACGCTTCATACGTTTTCATCACGCAGACACCACGATGACCAACAATATAGACATTGAGTGTGTCATCCAAGTTGAACTCTTCTTTGTTTATTGATAAGATCTGTTGTCCTTGCCTCCATGATGATGAGTCTTTTAAATGAAAGATGATCGTCATCTTTATTTAATATGGTGTTCTTCATCTCAATGATTCAAGATTTTGAGATCTTGTTTGGCTCAATATATCATCCTTTTGACTTATTGTGAAACTAAGTATCAACAAATAAATGGATAAGACTCAAATATAAATTGTTCCTCAAACAATATTATATAACCTAACAAATAAATGGATAAGACTCTGATATGTTTTTATTTTAGTCCAGCAACACTGTAGTTCATTAACTTTTAACCAAATATATTAGTTGAAATCCTTATTTTTATAATTTATTTGTGTAATGATTAAGTATTTATTGTTTATTTCACAATTAAAACGTTACAGATACAATGATACTTGAGACATACATAATTACGTAACACATTATTAATCAGATTTTTAATGCTTCAAAGATGTGTATCATTTCCCTGACACACATCTCATCAGTTCTGTAATATTTACGTAAGGAATGGATAATTGATAAGGCCTTGACAGAACTAATCTAAAAAGTATAATTACTAGATTGCTGATTTAAAAGAAAGTTTAGGGAACAAAATAATAAGAAATCATAGTTTAAACCAAACATATTTATGAATTGCTACTATTATCATTTCTTATTATATCAGAAAAGTTCCCGGGTGTATTATAAAAAGTAAAATCTACCTGTTTGAATTTTCAGCTAAAAATTAATAAAATTAATCTTAGCAAAGTTCAATTGGAGTTTAATTATTGGAACCATATATCAAGATCTTTATTACAATTTGAATGGGGTAAGTGTGAGGACGTAATCATATATCATAATCAATCACAATGAGTTGTTCTCGTTGGTAACGATCACTTTTTACACCAAAAAATAATGTGTAGACATTACAATCTTTACAGATTGAAAAATTCAATCGGATCATTCCTTAAAAATTTAGGTGTTTAGAGAGAATCAAGTCCTTTTAACTTTAACAATAAGGATAAAATCAGGCCATGCGAGTCAATATTCTAATACATAACAACTGAAAACACTACATACAAAACACATATCGAACATTGAGGCATACAAATAAATTAGGCCAACCCATGACTTGATCGTTCGCTCTGTTAATGATTAGCTGCTCCATTTTTTTATGATATTCTCTTTTCGTTGCCATTTCGTTAATTAAAAAATTAAAACATTAAAGCAACCAATCAAGTTTTGATACCAAGTTAAAAAACAGCTCGATTATTTATTAAAACTTATATATCAAAGGGATTGAAACTTATCCTTATACTAGCATAAAATTAAGTGTTATTTGGAAAAATGTACCCATTCCAATTTAGGTTAAGAAAAATATACCATTTTTTGAAAACTCCGAACATTATACTCATGGCTGACCAAATCAATTAAAAGCAATTGTTCTCTCTCTTCCCAAAGTAGTTACACATCAAGTAGTGATTTGGCAATTACTTGTTCTCTTCTCCTTTGCGTCTCTTCCTTGCTTCTCCTCTCCTTTGCATCTCCTCCTTTGCTATATTCCTCTTCCTCTCCATTCTCGTATGTATTCTCTCTTCTCGGTGAAAAATCGTTGCTTCTTCTTCGATAAGAGAGTCCATACTAGTCTTCTTCTTCTTCCTTTTTTAGAGCAGTCAGGACAATAGTTCATTTTTGACACGATACCCATTGACTGAGAAACTCAGGTACCCCTTCTTCTCTTTTTTTTTATGCAGAAAAGGACTTGATTTACCAATTTTGTTACTCTTTCTTTTATTCTTTTTACTGGAATTTGGGGGAAAATTGTCTAGAGTTTAAAAATCGAGACTTTTTCTATTTTGTACTGGGGTTGGGAGAAGATCGTCTAAGGTTAGAGTGTCCTTCTTGATGGTTATAACATTCTGCATGTATTGATTACTTGATGTTGTTATACATGCTTGTGATAATCATATGAATCTATTGACTACATGAAGGATTCAAGTAGGACTACTTGAACTCATCAAGTAGTCATTTTGACCACAACAGTAAGTAGTTGAAGGGTTCAAGTAGTTGTTTATAACTATTTAAACCTCTCAAGTAGTCATTTTATTGCAGTAGTAAGTAATCAATTAAATAAATGACTACTTGAAGGGTTCAAATAGTCATAAACAACTACTTGAACCCTTCAAACAATCAGTTTTGTAGTGGCAGTCAATTATTCCACGGACAAGTGACTACCTGAAGGGTTCAAGTAATTCTAACTGCTGGTTGTCGCGGCGCGTCCGCAGCGGAAGTGTGAAGGCGCGTGGCTGTTTAAAAAATTAAATTTTTTAATAAAACAAAACTTGTGCAACGCCACGATAACCAAATAAAACCTTTTAATGAAAACTACTTTTCAATCAGTTAGGATCTATTATATATTTATAAGTTAAATCTATAACATACAAGGTTAGGAATCATATACCTCTTGTAGTCTATAGCAAGTGTCTTTGCAAAAATCGATCGATCCTCTATTCCTACGAAATCATTCCAATGATCAGTAGACTCCAAGATCCACACCAAGATTTTCCAAGTCAATCTTCAACGCACTAGGACGTGTGGGCACGTAGAATATTACAAGATATTTTTCTGTCTCCAGATGTTCTTAACACATGAGATTTAGAGATTTACTGATATAGTGTGTTATGAGCTAGCACAGTGCCTCACAGCACCACTGTAGTGTCCTGTGGCGCTACAGTATTACACACTCACTACGGTAGTGTCATGTGGCACCACAGTAATCAATGTCAACTTCTGATACTCTATCGGTGATTGACACATGACGATTACTGTGAATTAAATATTTATTTTAATCAGATAATTATCTAGATATTAGTTAATTCAAAATTAATATATCTGATTATCCCTATCAATTAACTTATTTGTTATTTCACAAATAACAGATTTAGTTGATTTAAATTGTTATCTAATACTAATTTAATTATCTAATTTCACAAATTAGATATTCTGTCTCACTTATCGATAATTATATATAAAATTTTCAAAAATTATATTTAAATATATATAAATAATTTAATTAATTAATTCTTAATTAATTAATCACACATAATTATCTCATAATTATGTACTTGCCCCAGAATATAATTTTTTTGGTAAGTCAGTCATTTTCTCATGTCCTGAAATACTCACACCCTAGACAGCGTAGTATAGAGGTGACTTGGGGACCATGAACATATAATCCTAAACTCTAATAAACTAGATTATTAATTAAAATCTTTAATTAAATAATTTTATTTATTAATTAACATCTATACTCCAGCTTGAGGGGGAGTGTTCCAAAATGTTACAAGATAATACTAGCTGTTAATTACTTTATGTTCGGGATCTTAATTGTATAGTAATCACCTTAATAATAAGGATCGTAATTATGTAATTTTCTAAGATAGTTTTCCTAGCTTTGTATGTGTGTGTGTGTGTTCTTCACTGAATGTAGAGAAAATATAATTCTTTTCATCTCAAATAACAAACTTTATTTCAATAGCTAGTTTAATTGAGCAAGGATTCAATTTGAATCATTAAATAAAGGTATTGGTATTTCTAGAAGTGACTGCTTAATTACTACTGCATGATTGATAAATATATTATTTTACGTAAAACTAATAGTTCTAATGATATGTGACACTGAAGTAAATTTTGATTCACAAAGGGATAGTAAAAGGTTGAAGTCTGACTCAATCGATCTAACTTATTTATGGCACTTACACTTTGGGCAGATTAGCCTGGACAGGATTAAAAGATTTGCGGTCCTTTGTAAAGTTTAAGTGTGGGATCACTACCCATATGTGAATCATGTATAGAAGGTAAAATGTCCAAGAGACTCTTTTCAACGAAGGGTGAAAGAGCTACTCAATGCCTCGAACGCGTACATAGTGATGTATATCGGCCATTGAATGTCCATGCAAGAGGAGGTTATGAATACTTTGTAACCTTCACTAATGAATACTCATGTTTTGGTCATGTTTATCTAATGCGCCAAAAGTCTGAAACCTTTGAAAAGTTCAAAGAATATAAGGCTATGGTTGAGAATCAATTAGATAAACAAATCCTGAGAAGCAATTAGATAAAAAAATGAAAACACTACGATTCGATCGTGGTGGAGAGTACTTGCTAGGAGAGTTCAAAGAATTTCTTAAGGAAGAAGGTATTCTTTCTCAACTTACAGCACCTGGCACTCTAGAACAGAATGATGTGTCAGAGAGAATGAATCGAACTCTGATGGATATGCTTAGATCCATAATGAGTTACTCATCCCTTCTAGATTCATTCTGGGGATATGCGTTGGAACAGCAACATATATTCTAAACCAAGTTCCATAAAGAAAGGTGCATAGCACGCCATATGAAGATGGAATGGATGAAAGTCGTCGGTTAATCACCTTAGAATATGGGGGTGCCCAACACATATTCTGAAAGAAAAGACATGCAAGTTAGCCAAACGATCATATTTATACATGTTTGTAGGATATCCCAAGGGAACGAAGGGATGCATCTTTTATAGTCCAACTGACAAGAAAACATCCATTAGCAAGAATGCACATTTTCTTGAGGAAGGCTATATAAGAAGTGTGAATCCGAGAAGCACACTTGTGCTAGAAGAATTATTGAGTGGGAGGACACTGACTTCCCAATCAGGAACTATTTTTAATTCAATAATGAAAGAACCACAACATTGGCCAGAGCGTATGAAGCCTCTACGTAGTGGAAAGGTTGTGAGACAGCCTGACAGGTACATGCCTTATGGAGATGCCATAACAGCAGTCTCAGATAAGGATCATGATGAACTTGTCTTCTACTCTTATATCATGGTTAGTCCTGAAGTAAACCTATGACAAGAAGCCATGAACGTTGAGATATATTCGATGTACTCGAACAGAGTCTGAAAACTTGTAAATCCTCCTTAAGGGGTAAATCCTGTAAGGTGTAAATGGATCTATAAGAAAAATTGAGGTCCAGATAAGAATGTGGAGACATTCAAAGCTAGACTAGTAGTCAAGGGTAAGATATAGACTATGAGGATACCTTCTCATCGGTAGCCATGCGTAAATCCATTTGAATTGTCATGTCCATTGATATTGTCCTCAATTATGAAATCTGACAGATGAATGTCAAGATTGCTTCGTATTTACATAGATATTAATTAATGGAAATCAGACGGGTTCATGAAAAAAGGCAAAGAAGGCAAGGTTTGTGAACTGCTTAAGTCCATTTATGGACTTAAACAAGCGTTACGCTCGTGGAATATTATATTCGATGAAACTGTTAAGAATTTAGGTTTTGAACAGTTAGTGGACGGACCATGTGTGTATAAGCTGATACATGAAGGCAAAGTAGTTTTTCTAGTCTTGTATTTAGATGATATTCTACTCATTGAGAATGATGTAGGAAAATTATCTGATTTCAAGATTTTGACTTGCAAAGTAATTAGATATGAAGGATTTTGGAGAAGCTGCATTTGTCTTAGGTATTCAGATCTTTCGACACTTTATTGCGATAATAGTGGGGTTGTAGCAAACTCAAAGGGGCCAAAGAGCCACAAAAGATCCAAACACATAGAGAGGAAGTATCACTTGATTAGAGAGATTGTTCAGTGTGGAGATGTTGTAGTAACACACATATCGATGGTCAATAACCTAGCAAATCCATTCACGAAGACTTTAAGTAGTAAAGTTTTTTATGGTCATCTGGAGGGCATATGGGTACGAGATTGTACACGCCTACTTTAGTCCAAGAGGGAGATTGTTGGAATTATGTCCATAAATAGGGTGTAAAACTATTTATGAGTAATTAGTTATTTTTCAGACATATTGTATTAGTGAATTTAATGAATAAATAAAAGTTTTCCTTTAATTGAAGTGTGTTTATAATTTACTCAAGTCTTGGAACTATTGCAAACGTGAGAAGAGTAAAAACAAAAGGAGACATTCAGAAAAACTCTTCTGAAATAATTCAGAATATTATTCATAGTTTTAGGATTGACATGGCAATCGAATTTGATTACAACTGTTAGGTTGAATCAATGGATGCCAGCCTTGGGGCATGGGAATGGAGACTCAAATGGTTAACCTAGATGTGTTATGAAATATGTTAAATAGACTGGTAACAAATTAGTTTAGAGCAAAAACCGTTTACCTAGCTCTAAGTTTAATTGTTACACCTTAAAGGTATTTTCGTAATTACCTTAATCCTGATGTGAATACGTAGCTTGACTTAGTTACTTGCGATCTATGGTATGTCAAATGGGTGAGTTCGAATTGACGGATAATATCTCGGTTGTTGGGATCGTAATTCAACTATGTTGGAGTTACGTGATTCACATATATGAAAATTCATGGTTGGATTGCGAAAACAATAATATGACCTTATGCTTTATTGATGGGTGTGTAAATAAATAAATCGGGTCTAGTATTCAATGAATTGAGTCATTGATTAGCAACAATATCACTATTATGTCTTTCTTATTCATAGTCAATAAAAGGAGTTAAAGAAATAATAAAAAAAGAGGGGTAAAACGGTAATTTTATATCCCCGCTCTTGTTACTAATATTCATGATGGATAATATGTTAAAATATTATGTGGACCGTGAAATAAAAGAGTTTATTTGCACTAACAGAAAATGTAGAGCACATGAATCGAGAGTTGATTCGGTATCGAACCTATAGTGGAGTCGTAAGATGTCAGGATTAAATAAGTTAGAAATTTATAAAGATAAATTCGCCGGATATTTGAATATTATTGTTTTGTTCATGTGGGTCCATTCAGTCTCAAGAATAGCTTATGAGAACATGAATAGAAGAAATGATATCAGTTGGATCAAAATATATTTTGGTGTCAATGTGTATTTCCTACACTCATGTGTGATGAGTGTTATCACTCGATTAGTTAAGTGTGATTAACTGTATTGAAATTAATAATTTATTATTTTTTAACTATTAAATAATTCATAAATAAAAAAATTAATTAATTAATTGAGAGATATCAATTAGATTTATCAATTGCATTGATGAATTTCGATATAACACAAATTCTAAAATGATATATACAAAACTTGGTCATGGTGATTATTTTGGAGTTAATTTTAAGAAATTTAAAATATAGGAGTATATTTATAAATTTTTAAAATTAATGACTATATATATGTGATAGCAATTTGATTTTCACAGTGTAATTGTATTAGATACAACACAACTCTAGAACACATTAATTGATACTGATCAATACAGTACGTAATTACATAAAAGGAGAAAAAGAGTTTTCTCCCCCTCCCTCACATGTTGCCGCGGAATTTCAAATTGAGGAAGAAAAAATTTTGATTTTTCTTATTCAATCATTTTGAGAGCTCACACTCAGTTCCTAAATAAATTCTCATGAGATATATTTGTGAAATTAACGAGTGGTTATTGGTGTGAAGAAAATTTTGGGAAATTAGTTCTCGAAGATCATACTTAGATTTTGGTTTTTGAAGATCAAACTTGTAGATTTGGATCTTTAATTTTGAAGAACGTGAAGAACGAATACAAGAATTTCACCAATTCAGAAAATCTCTAATACATCAAAAAGGTAAAAATCGTTTCAACATTTTTCTATTCGTTTCAATATCTGATATGCGTGATTGTTTGTTATTTTTGTTTTTAATTATTCAACTCGATTAAATAAATTTTAGAAAAAAAATTTATATTCCACCCACGAATCATTCGTGGTTCAAACTAGTTTTTCTTTGATTTTAAACCATCGATCTAACAGAATGAACCCATATGAATAAGCTATAAGATTCAAATACCCCGTGAATATATTATCTTTTTAAATTCCTGACCTATTTAATCCTGACATCGTACGACTCCATTATAGGTTCGATGCCGAATCAAGTCTCGATTCATGCGCACTACATTTTCTGTTGGTGCAATTAAACACTTTTATTTTACGGTCCATGAAATATTTTAACATATTACCCTTCGTGAATATCAGTAATGAGATATAGAATTACCATTTAACCCCTCTTGTTATCATTTCATCAACTCATTTATTGATTGTGAATAAGAAAAACATATTAGTGAATTATCTCGTACAATTCCCCATATCTTATTAAATGATACGTTTCATCGAGTACCTGACCGAGTTAATTTATTCACACACTCATCAATAAAGCATAATGTGATATTGTTGCACTTTACAATCTAACCATGAATTTCTATATCTGTGAATCATGCAACTCCAACATAGATCCCAACAGCCGAGATATTGTCTGACAATTCAAACTCACTCCTTTGACGTATCAAAGATCATAACTAACTATGTCAAGTTTCGTATTCACATTGAGATTGAGGTAATTATGAAAATACCTTAAGGCGTAATAATTAGATTTGGAGTTAAATAAACGGTTTTACTCCAAACTAATTTGTTACTGGTATATTCAACATGTTCCACAACATGTCTAGGTCAACCGTTAGAGACCCCACTCCCATGCCCCAAGACCAGCATCCTTTAGTTCAATCTAACAGTCGTAATTGGACTCGATTGCACAGTCGATCATACGACTGCGAATAACATTCTGAACTATTTCAGGTCTTGAAAACCCCTCAGTCTTTACTTTTATTACATTGACAATAGTTCCAGGACTTAAGTAAATTATAATCACCCTTAAATTAAAAGAAAAAATTTATTTCTTTCATAAAATTCAGTAATACAAAATGTCAGAGAAATAACTAAATATTTATAAATAGTTATTACACCCTACTCTATGGACATAATTCCAACAATCTCCTACTTGGACTAAAGTAGGCGTGTACAATTTCGTATCTCTATGCCCTCCATATGACCATAAAAAAACTTTACCGCTTAAAGTCTTCATGAATGGATCTGCCAGGTTTTTTTATCGTCTATATGTGTGTAACTACAACATCTCCACGCTGAACAATCTCTCTAATAAGGTGATACTAATGCTCTATGTGTTTGATCTTTTGTGGCTCATTAGTTCCTTCGAGTTCGGTACAGCCCTACTGTTATCGCAATAAAGTGTCATGGGCTTGTCAGTTTCTGGAACAACTTCTAGAGTCTTCAATAACTTTCTAATCCATACAGTCTCCTTAGTAACTTCACAAGATGTCACATATTCAGCTTCCATGGTAGAATCAGCAATGCAAGATTGCTCGATACTTCTCCATATTACTGCTCCACCATTTAGGATGAACATAGATCCTGACGTGGATCTCCTAGAATCCTTGTCTGCTTGAAAATCAGAATCAGTATACCGCGTCCTATTCAGGTCAGTACCTGAATACACAAGCATGTAATTCCTTGTTCTCCTAATATACTTCAGGATATGCTTGACGACATTCCAATGCTTGATTCTAGGATTAGATTAGAAACGACTCACCACGCCCTCTGCGTAACAAAGGTCTGGCCTAGTGTAAAGCATCGCATATATGAGACATCCTACGGCTGAGGCATAGAGAATCTTTCTCATGTCTTCATCTTCTTGATGAGTCTTGGGAGATTGCTCCTTGGAGAGGCTAACTCCATGCCTGAAAGGAAGATATCCCTTGTTGGAGTCTTGCGTACAAAAATGATCCATCACCTTATCAATATAATATGCTTGAGACAGTGTCAATTGTCTGTTCTTCCGATCCTGAAAGATCTGAATACCTAGGATAAAGGCAGCTTCTCCAAGATCCTTCATATCAAATTTCTTTGCAAGTCAAATCTTGACATCAAATAAATTTCCTACATAATTCCCAATGAGTAGAATATCATCTACGTACAAGACTAGAAAAACCATTTTTCCTTCGTGTATCAACTTATACACACAGGGTTCATCCACTAACTGTTCAAAACTAAAGTTCACAACAGTTTCATCGAATCTAATATTCCACGACCGTGACACTTGCTTAAGTCCATAAATGGACTTCATTAGTCACAAACCTTGCCTTCCTGGCATTTCACCATGAACCCGTCTGGTTTAGCCATATAAATGCGCTCTTTAAGATTGTCATTCAGAAAAGTAGTATTGACGCCTATTTGCCACATTTCATAATCGAGGGCTGCAACAATGGACATGAGGATTCGAATGGATTTAAGCATGGCTACCGGAGAAAAGGTATCCTCATAGTTTATAGCTTCATTTTGAGTGTATCCCTTGACTACTAGCCTAGCTTTGAATATCTCTACATTCTCATCTGAACCTCTCTTTTTTCTTATAGAACCATTTACACCTTACAGGTTTTACCCTTTTAGGAGGATTTACAAGTTTTTAGACTCCGTTCGAGTACATTGAATGTATCTCAATGTTCATGGCTTTTTGCCATAAGTTTGCTTTAGGACCAGTCATAGCCTGTGAGTAGGAGACAAGTTCATCATGATCCTTATCTGAGACTATTGTTAAGGCATCTCCATAAGTTATGTACCTGTCAGGCTGTATCACAACTCTCTCACTATGTCGAAGCTCCATAGGCTCTCTTCCCAGCTATCATCCTTCCATTATTGAATTAGAAACAGTTTCTTACTGGAGAGTCGGTGTCTTCTCACTCAATAAGTTCTCTAGTACAAGAGTTCTTCTCGGCTTACAAATGTTTTCTTATTAGTTAGACTATAAAAGACATACCCCTTCATTCATTTGAGATATCCTCAAACATGTATAATTTTGATCGACTGGCCAACTTGCCTGTCTTCTGTTTCAGAACATGTGCTGGGCACCCCCATATTCTAAAGTGGCCAACGGACGACTTTCATCAATTCCATCTTTCATATGGCGTACCAAGCACCATCTTCGATGGAACTTTGTTTAGAGTGTATATTTCGGTTTCCAAGGCATATACCCAGAACTAATCTGTGAGGGATGAGTAACTCATCATGGATCCATATCCATCTGCGTTTGATTCCTTCTCTCTGATACACCTTTCTGGTCTGGAGTGCAAGGAACGTAAGCTAAGAAAGAATACATTCTTCCTTAAGAAAGTCTTCGAACTCTACAAGTATTCTCCACCACGATCAGATCATAGTGTTTTGATTTGTTTCTCTAATTACTTTTCAACCATAACCTTGTACTCTTTGAACTTTTCAAAGGTTTCAGACTTTTGGTGCATTATATAAACATGTCCAAAATGTGAGTAGTCATTAAAGAAGGTTATAAAATATTCATAACCTTCTCTTTCTTGGATATTCAATGGTCCACATACATCACTATGTACGAGTACAATGCACTGAGTGGCTCTTTCACGCTTCGCTGAAAAGGGTCTCTTGGTCATTTTATCTTCTATATAGGATTTACATATAGGTAATAATCTCAGGCTTAAAGTTTGGCGATGGACCATCCTTTGCAAGTCTTTTAATCCTGTCCAAACTAATGTGGCCAAGACATAAGTGCCAAGATTAGATCGGTTGTGTCAGACTTCAGCCTTTTACTATCCCTTTGTAAATCAGTATTTACTTTAGTGTCACATATTATTGAAACCATTAGTTTTACATAAAATAGTTTATTATCAAACATGCAGTAGTAATTGAGTAGTCATTTCTAAAAATAGTAATATTTTTATCAATGAAATTTAAACTGAATCTCTGCTCTATTAAGCTAGCTACTGAAATAAGATTTTTCGCAAAAATTGAGATATAATAAACATCACGTAAAACTATAAAATTGTTATGAAATGATAATTTAATAGTTCCCATAGATACGACTGATACTAGTGCTCCATTTCCTCAACGGAAGCTGAACTCACAGTCGTCAAACCTTCTGATTTCCCTGAACACACACAGGAAATAACAGATATGGTTAGTGGCTGCAGAGTCTACAATCCATAAAAAATTAAAGTCTGCCATATAACAGGCCACGGTAACAAACACCATACTTTTAGAACTCACCTCATTGAGTTCTAAAGGAGTTGTGTTTCCAATGGCCAGTGGCTCGACAATGATAACACTTGTCTTTCAACTTGTCCACTTTTTCAGTGCCCTTACCTTTCATAGCTTTTGAGTTCTGCTTCTTAACCTTCTTCGGACCTCTCCTGCATTTTTCTTGCGCCAGAGGTGAAAGAATTACTTTCAGTAAAGTTTGCCTCTCCAATCTTCCTCTTGCCCTTCAGAAATAGGGTCTCAGCAGCTTGCAGTTCCTTCATCAGCTGAGGAAGTGAGTACGTCAACTTATTCATTGAATAATTAAGTTTGAAGTTCTCAAAAGTGTCAGGAAAAGTCTCAAGGATCATATTAACTTGTGTCTTTCCATCTACCTCAGCACCCATGATCTCCATCTCATTCAGATAACTAATTATCAGAATCATATGTTCTTTGACAGTAGTTCCAGGTTTCATCGTGCAATTCATGAAGTTTCGCACAGCAGCCTGTTTGGCTAGACGACCCTGATCTCCGAACATTTTGGTAATGTTCAACATCATTTCAGCGGCAGTTTCCATGTTCTGATGTTATTGTTACAACACATTACTAACAGAAGCCAAGATGTAACACATGATGATCTCATCAGAATGCAGCCAAGAAGCATAAACATCATTTTCCTCTTGAATCGATTTAGTAATAGGCTCAAGGGGAGAAGGGGTGGTGAGCACGAACTTGTATTTTTCTACTATCGGCACAATATCAAGTTTACGTTTCCGATCCATATAATTTTCACTTGTTTGTTTGTTCGCGTTTAAGATAGTTGAGAGAGGGATATCTACATGATTACTGAAAAGAATAAATAAAATGGTGTAAATAAATACTCAATTATTTAGGAAAGTATGATGCATAAAGCAAATACTTAAATATTTAAAAAGTCAATAAAAATATTTCTTCCATGATGTTACGATCAACAACGATAGCTTGTCTCATCTAAGGACAACGTCCAAGCTAACTTCTATCTTATCGAGAATCCTCTCGTTTGGTTAACGCTTCTCAAGATGTCACTACATCTAGCATAACCAACCACCAACGATTTTGGGCATCTTAGCCCGATTGACTAGCCCCTATGAGGCATGCTAATGTGCTTTGGTCTAAGTGTTTAACTAACGCACTAGCTTTAAAGGTTATCGTGAACTAACAGTCTGTCGAGGAACGGTCCGCCTCACCACTTCATTTACAAGCTTTGTCTTCTTAAGTAGCTCGATGTCTCAAAATGATACGATTTCGAAGTTTCTCCCACTAAAGAGAGGCCACTAGGGCGGCTTTAAAAATTCCTCGTGCCACGATCAAGTTTGCATTGGGAACTTTGAGAACGTTTCAACGTAAATGACCATCCCACATAGTTTTTGGAAAAAAAATGGATTTTTTGTTGTTTTTTCAAAATTTATAACTCTTTATTAATTTGGAAAAACAAGTTTTGAAAATTATAAGCTTCTATAAAAAATTTTAATTTTTTTTAAAATTCACATTGTATTTAAATCATAATTCATTATAAATTAAACTACAATAATGCATGTATATGCTAAATGGTATTTTGATATTGGCATATCCATATTTCTATATGACATGTTATATGATGATGAAAGATTAATAGTAAGTCATCCATTCAAAATTAACCTCCTTATTGGCACATTTCTAATTACAACGTAAAAAGAATAATAAATAAATTACAATTAATTTAAATACTAGTTTTCATGGCATCTGTAATAGTCTCATCATCCGTTAGGAAGTTCCACTAATTTTGTAACTCTTTACAATCGTGCAATCCCAATTTCAAATTTCAAAATTTTGATCAAAATCCTTTAATTAAGGAAAACTATTTTCCTAATTAAATAATCTCTTTAAAATTTTTTAAAATTTAAAACACAAAAGATAAATTGATAAATAGATAATTATCTTTTAAGTTCAAAATCCAAAATATAAAGTAGATAAAATAGATAATTATCCTTTTCAATTCAAAATCCAAGAGATAAAAGGTTAAAACAATAATTATCTTTTGAATCTTAATTATCTTTTACCCTCTTAAAATTGAAAATTTAAAATTCAATTTTTTTTAAAATAAAAGATGAGATTAGAGTTGTTGTAAAATATCACAGGATTTTCTAAATCCTAATTGTCATCACTTAAGGTTTCACAAATCCTAGTCATCACGCAAGGCACAGCTGTGGACAGTAGGAGGCGGCCCGGCGCGGCGTTGGGCGACGACGGCAGTGATGGTGGTGATGACGACGACGATGATGGCGACAGTTTGACGGTGACTTTTCAAGGCGGCGACAGATTACATGGAATTTTAAAAAGATATAACTTTTGCAAGAAAATAAATTACAAAAAATTGTATTCCTCAATTTCGGCGTACATCAATTCTATAATTGGGAAATAAAATGCCTAGTGCCAATAGATCAGGATCCATTCATAAAACACATTCAAAACAATTTTGAATCTACCATATAAAAATATGCCAATATCCAACGATACATACGTTTTTAATCGCGGAATATTCATAATCAAGAAATCAATGCTCTGATACCAATTATTGGATCGAGTTTTAAAAATTTGAGAAAAAATCATTGAACCACGAACGACTCGTGGACGGAATATAAAATTTTTTTTACATCAACCAATTTAATCATATTAAATATTAAAACCATACATCCCATTATGCATACAAAGCTAAACGTATTCAAAAGAGGTAGAAACGATTTATACATTTTCCTTGTATCAAAGACTTTCTGAATTAGTGAAATCCTTATTAAATATTTCGCGTTCTTCAATCTTCAAATCCAAGAACTTTAATTAGTCTTTGCACCAACTATCACTCGTTGGATAAAGAAGGCCAAGAAGGAAAAAGTCTTTGAATAACCCATTTTTTGCTCTAGCGCATATGCAAAATATTGTACTATATGTGCAAGGCGCAGTGTATACATATGCATCCCAATTTATACAGTTTGACATCTGTGTGCATATTTAGAGATAGAGAGGTTATTACCTATAAAGGTATTTAAGTTATAATATAAAATATTTATGCATTATCCATAGGAATAATTAATCGCTTTACGTACCCAAATATTTTACTTTTAGTTATACATCCTTATCACATGGTGATCAAGAATTTAACTTTTGTAATCCAAATTCTAATGATATATTTCTTATATTTAACTTTATAAAATTACACACTACTATAAAATAGGACTTAGATGACGGTTAAAATCAGTCATCAAAATTCTTTAATTACAGGGATGCGACTGTCATCTATCGGGTTGTCATTTAAACTCATTTTACCAAAAACTGTCATCAAAAGGTGCAGTAAAAACACTTTTGATGACGGGGAATCCCCTTCATTATAAAGTCATTTAAAAAACTGTCATTTGAAGGCAACCTTTAATGACGGGGAATCCCAGTCATTATAGGGTGTTTTAAAACAAACTGTCATGGAAAGGTAAGAACTACCTTCGCATGACAGTTATTCATTAATATTATTTAATTTTAATCCTCAACACCACATTTTTCACAATCACAAATTCAACTCAAAGATTTAAATCAGATAATAGATGAAATAAGGAAGTAAATGTTTAATTAGCTAGAAATTAATAAAGCAGCCAAAATTATAGCGACATGCACTGTATTTAAAAATTCAAAAGCAAGAAAATGCAACAAACATAAAACTCATAAAAATTTCTTGAAAAACAAACATAACACTCTTTAAAAGATTTAGCGGAGAAAACAAAGATTACACAAGAAAACCTAAATTGTATTTCTTATGCTTATCATATGTATTTTGCATATCGATGCATGCGTGATATTGAAAAAAAATACTTGCAAAATCAACCTTGAGCTAGAAAGTTTAGCAGCAAGTGGTGATGAAGCACTGCAGGTTATAGCACACAGCGTTTCAGCTGCATTTGCATGAACTTCAGGAGGACTCTGATCCAAGCAAATAAGATTAATAGTTAATTCATTTTATAAAGGTCAACATTATTATGCACATAATCACTTACAAATGAAACTTATCTCATGGTTTTCTCTCAATAATATGCACTTATATGCTCTGGTTTTCTCCATAATTAGTTCTATTATCATTTATCTTCTCCAGTACCTCTTAATTATGAACCAAAACGCCAACCAAATACAATGGAGTACTATCTCAACAAAGTTCAAAAGGCCAAAAAATTTTCATGTTGTGGAGAACTTCCAATTACTAATGAAAATACCTGATGAAGTACTTAAAACACACGCCAGAAAAATTAGAATAAGGGCCCTCAAATTGAATAAAATTTCCAGCTTTATCATTATTCAAGTAGATTTTATGTTGATGCAGGGGAGATGAAATCCTTTAACATTGAAATAAAATATACTAAAAAAATTCGGTAATAGCTGGTATAGTTCACCAATCCAGTAAGAGATGCTCAGACACAAAAATACACCTCGCAAAGCAAACTAATTGGGCCACTTTTATACCTATATGTTGCATTATATTCATCAATTATCAACCATACATATGCAAGTCATTATACTGACGCAAACTATGGGAGTAGGAGAATCAAAATCAGCATCCCCCAGAGCTCTTCTAATTTGGATTAAACACATAATCTCGCATTGAGTATAGGCTCTCAAAACAACTGAGGAAGAAAATTTTCTTTTCTTCTTCTATGAATTCGGCGACTACAGTATGAGGGGGAGAGATAAACCTTTTCTGCACTGTGTGATTAGGGCTGTGTCAACACACTTAGGGAGACAACCCTAATGTCATCTCTTATATAATAATTTTAGAATTTTTACATATACCCCCATATATGTGTAGTTTCCAAAATTCAGCCCTATAATAATCTATAATTGCCAAAAATTGCATCTCCCATTAAAGTCAATATTGTGTCCAAATTTATTAATCTAAAATTGATAAATTTAAATTGATCTTCATCAATTAATTAATTAATTTCTCTTATTTACTAATTATCCAATAAGTATAAAATAATACATTAATTAATTTTAACATCAATTAATTTCTCTTCACTAATTAAGTGACAACACATATCACATATAATTTCAGGAAATACACATTGGCTAAAAACACATTTTGGTCCAACTGATGTTGTTTTTTATATTCATGTCATCATGAGCTACTCCTGAGACCGAATGAACTCACATCAATAAATCTATAGGATTCAAATATCCAGAAAATTTATCTCTATAAATTCTCGACCTATTTAATCCTAACATTGTATGACTCTACTATAGTTTCGATGCCGAATAAACTCCCGATTCATGAGCGCTACATTTTCTGTTGGTGTAATAAATACTTTTATTTCTCCAACCACAAAATATTTTAACATATTAGCCTTCATGAATATCGGTAACAAGAGTGAGGTGTAAAATTATTATTTTACCATTCTTGTTATTATTTCCTTAATTTCTTTATTAACTGTGAATAAAAAAGACATAATAATGAATTGTCTCGTACAATTCCCCATGTCTTATTCAATGATATATTTCATCGAGTACCTGGTCAAGTTAATTTATTCATACACCCGTCAATAAAGTATAAGGTGATATTGTTGCTTTTTGCAATCTAACCACGAATTTCCATATCTGTGAATCACGCAACTCCAACATAGATCCCAGCAGCCGAGGTATTGTCTAGCAATTCAACTCACTTCTTTGATGTATCAAAGATCGTAGCTAACTATGTCAAGTTTCGTATTCATCTCAGGATTAAGGTAATTATGAAAATACTCTTAAGGTGTAATAATTAGATTTAGAGCTAGATAAATGGTTTGACTCCAAACTAATTTGTTACTGATCTATTTAGCATGTTCCACATAAAGAAATGAGTATTCCAGGTACTGGCACTAAGGGAACTCAGAAATCTAAGGGGATGGAGCTTGAGGTGGAGCCATTCACTCTCAACTCCAAGTAATGAAACTCAAAGCAATAACTTAACTGATGATCAAAACCAGCAGGAAGACTAGAAAACCCTCTAAGGGACCTGCATCTGAATCAAGCAGACTAGAAAACCCTCTAAAGGACTATCAACTTGTAAGAGACAGGAAGGGAAGGTAGGTAAGACCTAACCTCAAGTATTCACATGATGATTTAATTGCTTTTGCTTTAGTTCCAGGCTAAATAGTGGAAGACAAGGAGCCTAGATTAGTAGAAGAAGCTGTAAACAACAAGCATACAAAATAATGGTACACTGCCATGGAGAATGAGATCAGGTATCTTCACTAGAATCAAACTTGGATTCTAGTCCCAAAGCCTAAGACATAGAATGTTATAGACCGCAAGTGGATATTCAAGGTGAAGGAGGGCATCACTCTAACTAATCCAGTAAGATTCAAGGCAAGGGTTGTAGCCAAAGGCTTCACACAAAGGGAGGGGATCGACTTCAATGAGATATTCTCACTAGTGGCCAAGTATAAGACCATCAGAATTATCTTAGCACGAGTGACTCTATATAATTGGGAACTTGAGCAAATGGATGTAAGAAGCATGGAGATCTTAAGGAGACCATTTACATGAAGCAGTCTGAGTGCTTTGAGGTTAAAGACAAGGAAGATATGGTTTGTCAGCTCAAAAAGTCTATCTATGGGTTGAAGCAGTCCCTAAGGCAATGTTACAAAAGGTTTGACAACTTCATGGAGAGAATTGGTTTTGTAAGAAGCTGTTATGACAACTGTTTGTACTTTGATAGGGCAAAATATGGAGAGAATGCATTCTATCTACTCGTATGTGTAGATGACATGCTTCCAGCATGTCACATCAAGGAAAACATAAGAAGAGCGAATGGCCTTCTAAGTCATGAGTTTAACATAAGGGACTTAGGGGAGGCAAAGAAGATTCTCGATATTGATATCAATAGGGATAAAAAGAAAGCGCCACTAAAGCTATCTCAGTCAGGATACCTACATAAACTTGCTGAAAGGTTTAATATGGAGCACAATTGAGCCTTAAAAGATGACATTGAAAATGAGCAAATGGCCAAAGTTCACTACTCCACTATAGTGGGGTCAGTGATGTACACCATGGTTGGTACAAGACCTGACTTATCACATCTCATCAGTGTGCTAAGTAGGTTAATGGAAAACCTTGGAGAAGGGCACTAGAAAGCCATGAAATGGATTTTGAGATACATCACAAGAACATGTGATGTAGGATTGATCTACAAAAGAGAACAAGATAAAGTAAATCTGAATGAATATGTAGACTCTGATTATGCAAATGACAGGGACAAGAGAAGGTCTACAATCATATACATTTACATTGAATGAAAATTGCGTAAGCTGGGAGACATAACTTCAAAGCACAGTGGCTTTGTTAACCACAGAGGCTCAATACATTGCAACCACAAAGGGTATATAGGAAGCTCTATAGCTTTAAGGTTTACTAAAGGAGATGAGAGTATATCAACACATTATCACCATCTTCTCATACAATCAATCATCCATCCACCTAAGTAAGAATTATGTCTTTCACGAATGAACAAAGCATGTGGAGGTAAGATACCATTTTATAAGGGTGTTCTTGAAAGAGGAGAAATGTACTTAAAGTATGTATGTACAGATGATAACCCTGTGAACATGGGGACTAAAGTAGTAACTTTAAATAAGTTTAAGCATTGCTTAAAACTTCTCTATATAGACACTGGATGATAGGGAAAAGATTGAGCTTCAAGATCAAGGACAAGGATGCACTAGGAGAAGTTTCCTACTCGAGCAAATGTGATCAAGGTGGATATTGTGAGAATTGATCACCTTAGCTCGAAGCCAGTTGGAGTCTAGTGAGGAATTATAACAGGTTTAAGTCTAACGGCGTCGTATTGAGGCAAGGCTTAAAATAAAACAACAAACTAACTCTTCCACGTGGACTTTGGTGATTCAGCATGGAGAGACGCTTTGTCAAAAGCAGTACGCTCGATTGATTTATGTACGTTTTGCTAAAGCTTTCACGCAACTGTTTCTTGCTCACTTTCAAGAATTGAAGCACATGGATTCTAAGAGTTTATGCTAAGGAGAGTTCTTTCTTCTTCGTGTTATTGTTCAGTTTCTCTGTGAAAAGTGTGTGAGTTGTGAGAAGGAAGAGAATTTGTTGTGTGTGTAATCTCTGTCAATTTTGGGATACGGGCAATAGTGCATTGGAGTTCTTGATTAGAGTTCAACACTAGATGTAAGCTTGTTTATAGTCGAACCAGTGTAAAATCCTGGATGTCTTCTTCCTCTTCTTAGTTCTCATTTTCTTTCTTTCTTTTGCTAGTTTATTAATCTGATTTGTGAAGATTACTTGAAGATTCCTCTCAATTAATAACCTTATCAACAATAAACTTATCGGAAAAAAATTACTTAAACTGATGATATCGGATTAAAAGTTGAAAAACTAAGGTGTTATAAAAAGCCATTTGGGGACAAAAATAAAAACAGAAAATTAGATATAATGGACCGAGAGAAACTTACCAATATATATTTTTAACAAGAAAAGGCAATTCTGAATGTCTTGTTTACATATTATTCATCTATCTATATATATATATATATATATATATANTGATTTTTAGATCCATTCACTGCTTAATGAAAATAAATGGGTAATTAATAAATAATTTATAAGTTACTTTTAATAGCAATAACTTTGAAGATGATAAAAGGAATTACAGAAAAGTTATTTGTGAAGTTATAGGAAAAATACAGTTGTCTACCAATTTGTCTGAATATAGACAAAAATGAATTGTCTCTAAAAATGTATTTTAATTATAACACATTTTTAGAAACTTTGACTATATTATATTTTATAAGATATTAGTATAATTAATATATTATACAAAAGTTATAAATAATAAATTAAGTTTGAAAAAATGTAAAAGGAAGATCAAATTTAGAATAAAATATAAAGATATATTTTGAATTACTGTGATATTTTCTTTTATTTTTTAAAGTACATTTCTACTGTACTCTCTTAATTTTTTTTCACAACAAGTTTCAGAGTTACAATATTTAATTTTTAGCAGATGTCCCTTGTTTGCAATTAATTTCAAATATGTGAAAAAAAAAAAAGAAATGAAAAAGGCATAAAGTTCAATTAAACTTAGCTTTGAATAGTGACAGTGAAAACTAGAAAATAATGCAAAGTAACTCTAGAAAATAATGCAATAATAAAAAAGAACATGATTACTACATTTCTATAAAATCAGAAATACTGAAATAGTAAAAAAATCATGTGGCCTAAATAGAATTTAGCCTTATATTTATAGTTTTAAGCGGGAAAACTAGGAGTAGACAAAAAAGTGGGAAAATTAGGAAATAATATCACTTTTTTATTGTTTTAGAAAATGACTAAAAAAATTATAACACAGAAGGTCAAATTTTCCTTCCTCTTTCTCCCTTCATCCCATCTTTTCTTCTCATTTTACAGGAAAAGTTAATAACTAATGTAAAACTTTAAATAGTGTATTTGTAAATATAATTCAATTACAACACACTACAAAAGAATTTAGTTATGTTATAATTTTTATTTTAGTATATTTAGTATTTTTGTAGTCACAAATTTTATTAATAAAAGTAATTCTTTTAATAAAAGTTTAATATAAAATATAAAATAGATTGTTTACCTTTAATAATAACATTTTTTCTTTTAATTTTTAGATCATATTTCTACTGTATTGGCACGATTATTCTATAGTGCAAGTGTACACTATCGTCGCAAGTAATAATTTTTTTATAAAAATATAGTATCGTCCACAAGATTTATTGATATTAATAATTAAAATTAACTAAACCTTAATTCTAATTAAAAATTATAAAACATTGTGATTTTTAATTAAACTAAAATGATAAAGATTTGACAAAGATAAATAATTAAAAATTGAATAGATAAAAGATCTAGGAATTCTGATTTCACCAAACCAAACATGTTCAAAATTCTAAAACTCAATCAATCAATGTTCATCAAATTATTGATAGCGAATTTCTGTAAAGTAATTATCAATTTTTTTCAAGTATCGATTACAATGAATAACAAATGGTAATCTCACATATCTATCAAGATTCAATAAGTTGAAACTCATAAAGCACAAGAAATTACAATTGCTACACTAGATCTATAATTATATCTAACTTATGAAATTCTAATGGTGCTATAAATAAAGATCAAATTTAATCATCACTTCTCAGTCTCAGAATTAAATCTAAAATCATGCAATAGTTGGTCAGACGACAAGCATTAAAATGGATTATAACACTCAATAATACTGAATAAACATCGATTAAATTGAAAATCAAAATTTATGAACAGTCATGGTTTGGATACATCGTAGCCCTAGATAAGAAATTTAGAACATACTAGAATAAAAAGATATCCTAATAATATTCATGAACATGGAGGGAAAGAGAAGAAAAAACTAGATTTGCGGATGAATTGAAATTGAGATCCGTCTCCCGATTAGATTCGTATTCGTTTCCTCTCTAAAAAGCTTTCTCATCTGCCTCCCACGTCCCAAAAGTCATAAAAAAGACTTAAAATAATCTATTTATACACTAACGTTCGATAAAGATAAAATTGGAGAAAAAAATGTGAAAAATGTTATCGCGCCAGCGTCGCAGCGCTGACTTACTGCCAAGCTACCCAGCGACCAGCGGTAGGGCGCTCGCAGCTGCTTGCACCCAGCGTCGCGACGCCTTCTGCCCAGGTCCATCATTTTCTCATTTTTTTTTTTCATTTTTGCCTTCGGAGTCTTTCAAAATCAACCCAATTGCATTTGAATATCTAACCTACAAGATAAAAATAAAAACAAACATAAATCAAACAAAAAAAACTCAAAGAACTAATAAAATTAAAGTTAAGATTATCTAAAATATGAGTGTGAAACACACTCATTAAATATCCTCAAACTTAACTTTTTGCTAGTCCTCGAGCAAAACTAAAATAAAAAAAATCAAACAAGAAAACATTTAACACTAATTAAGTAAAACTACGGATCAAATGATGAAATGTTTTAACTAACTAAACATGCCTCAAAGATTTCAAAATAGCGATAACCCAAAAAAACTTTTGAATTGGAATCATGTAAAGTTTTAACACAAACACCAACTTATATTACACTTTGAAGAATCCCGAGTGGGTGTGTGCCGCCTTAAGTCGTCCAACTTCTTAGTCTTAAATGAGTTTATGCAACCAAGTCTTGCAAAAGCAGATTCATTAATCTATAAATAGATTAGAACTCCATAAGCTAATTTTTCATGTCACTCTCCACTAATGTAGGAAAACCACAACACTTTGGATCATTTGGACTTTCGTAGGCTTGTAATGTATGGTTAGGGTTAGGGTAGGATAAATGATATTATTTCAGTTCAATCTTTACCCATAGTCACACAAAGCTTACTTTCAAGCTGCCAAGTTTAGTCTCCGGCAACGGCGTCAAAAACTTGCTACGATTATTCTATAGTGTAAGTATACAATATCGTCGTCAAGTAATAAATTTCTATAAAAATATAGTATCGTCCACATGATTGATTGATATTAATAATTAAAATTAACTAAACATTAATTCTAATTGAGAATGACGAAAAGGTAGGATTTTTATTAAACTAAAGTTCTAATTAAACTAAAACGATAAAAGATTTACTAAAAATAAATAATTTAAAATTGAATAGATAATAGACAAAACCAAACATGCTCAAAATTCTAAAACTCAATCAATCAATATTTATCAAATTATTGACAGCCAATTTCTCTACAGTAATTATCAATATTTCTCAAAGAATCGATAACAATGAATCAAAAATACTAATCTCACATCTCTGCCAAGATTCAATTAGTTGAATCTCATTAAGTACAGGAAATTATAATTGCTACACTAGATCCATACTTATATCTAACTTATGAAATTATAATGGTGTTATAATGATCATCACTTCTCAGTCTCAGAATTAAATCTAAAATCAAACAATAGTTGGTCAGACGACAAGCATTAAAAATGGATTATAACACTCAATAATACTGAATAAACATCGATTAAATTGAAAATCAAAATTTATGAACAATCATGGTTTAGATACGTCGTAGCCCTAGATAAGAAATTTAGAACATACTAGAATAAGAAGATATCCTAATAATATCCATGAACATAGAGGAAAAGAGAAGAAAGACTAGATTTACGGATGAATTGAAGTTGAGATCCCTCTCCCGATTGGATTCGTCTTTGTTTCCTCTCTAAAAAGCTTTCACCTCTGCTTCCCACGTTCCAAAATTCATAAAAAAGACTTAAAATATTCTATTTATACACTAACGTTCGATAAGGATAAAATTGGAGAAAAAAATGTGAAAAATGTTATCGCGCCAGCGTCGCAGCGCTGACTTACTGCCAAGCTACCCAGCGACCAGCGGTAGGGCGCTCGCAGCTGCTTGCACCCAGCGTCGCGACGCCTTCTGCCCAGGTCCATCATTTTCTCATTTTTTTTTTCATTTTTGCCTTCGGAGTCTTTCAAAATCAACCCAATTGCATTTGAATATCTAACCTACAAGATAAAAATAAAAACAAACATAAATAAAACAAAAAAAACTCAAAGAACTAATAAAATTAAAGTTAAGATTATCTAAAATATGAGTGTGAAACACACTCATTAAATATCCTCAAACTTAACTTTTTGCTAGTCCTCGAGCAAAACTAAACTAAAAAAAATCAAACAAGAAAACATTTAACACTAATTAAGTAAAACTACGGATCAAATGATGAAATGTTTTAACTAACTAAACATGCCTCAAAGATTTCAAAATAGCGATAACCCAAAAAAACTTTTGAATTGGAATCATGTAAAGTTTTAACACAAACACCAACTTATATTACACTTTGAAGAATCCCGAGTGGGTGTGTGCCGCCTTAAGTCGTCCAACTTCTTAGTCTTAAATGAGTTTATGCAACCAAGTCTTGCAAAAGCAGATTCATTAATCTATAAATAGATTAGAACTCCATAAGCTAATTTTTCATGTCACTCTCCACTAATGTAGGAAAACCACAACACTTTGGATCATTTGGACTTTCGTAGGCTTGTAATGTATGGTTAGGGTTAGGGTAGGATAAATGATATTATTTCAGTTCAATCTTTACCCATAGTCACACAAAGCTTACTTTCAAGCTGCCAAGTTTAGTCTCCGGCAACGGCGTCAAAAACTTGCTACGATTATTCTATAGTGTAAGTATACAATATCGTCGTCAAGTAATAAATTTCTATAAAAATATAGTAACGTCCACATGATTGATTGATATTAATAATTAAAATTAACTAAACATTAATTCTAATTGAGAATGACGAAAAGGTAGGATTTTTATTAAACTAAAGTTCTAATTAAACTAAAACGATAAAAGATTTACTAAAAATAAATAATTTAAAATTGAATAGATAATAGACAAAACCAAACATGCTCAAAATTCTAAAACTCAATCAATCAATATTTATCAAATTATTGACAGCCAATTTCTCTACAGTAATTATCAATATTTCTCAAAGAATCGATAACAATGAATCAAAAATACTAATCTCACATCTCTGCCAAGATTCAATAAGTTGAATCTCATTAAGTACAGAAAATTATAATTGCTACACTAGATCCATACTTATATCTAACTTATGAAATTATAATGGTGTTATAATGATCATTACTTCTCAGTCTCAGAATTAAATCTAAAATCAAACAATAGTTGGTCAGACGACAAGCATTAAAAATGAATTATAACACTCAATAATACTGAATAAACATCGATTAAATTGAAAATCAAAATTTATGAACAATCATGGTTTAGATACGTCGTAGCCCTAGATAAGAAATTTAGAACATACTAGAATAAGAAGATATTCTAATAATATCCATGAACATAGAGGAAAAGAGAAGAAAGACTAGATTTACGGATGAATTGAAGTTGAGATCCGTCTCTCGATTGGATTCGTCTTTGTTTCCTTTCTAAAAAGCTTTCACCTCTGCTTCCCACGTTCCAAAATTCATAAAAAAGACTTAAAATATTATATTTATACACTAACGTTCGATAAGGATAAAATTGGAGAAAAAAATGTGAAAAATGTTATCGCGCCAGCGTCGCAGCGCTGACTTACTGCCAAGCTACCCAACGACCAGCGTTGGGGCGCTGGCAGCTTCTTGCACCCAGCGTCGCGACGCCTTCTACCCAGGTCCATCATTTTCTCTTTTTTTTTTCATTTTTACCTTCGAAGTCTTTCAAAATTAGCCCAAATGCATTTGACTATCTAACCATATAAAAATAAAAACAAACATAAATCAAACAAAAAAAAACTCAAATAACCAATAAAATAAAAGTTAACATTATCTAAAATATGAGTGTGAAACACACTCATCAAATATCTTCAAACTTAACTTTTTGCTAGTTCTCGAGCAATACTAAAATAAAAAAAATCAAACAAGAAAACATTTAGCACTAATTAAGTAAAACTACAGATCAAATGATGAAATGTTTTAACTAACTAAACATGCCTCAAAGATTTCAAAATACCGATAACCCAAGAAAAACTTTTGAATTGGAATCGTATAGTTTCAACACAAACACCAACTTATATTACACTTTGAAGAATCCCGAGTGGGTGTGTCACCTTAAGCCGTCCAACTTCTTAGTCTTAAATGAGTTTATGCAACCAAGTCTCGCAAAAGCAGATTCATTAATCTATAAATAGATTAGAACTTCATAAGCCAATTTTTCATGTCACTCTCCACTAATGTAGGAAAACCACAACACTTCAGATCATTTGGACTTTCGTAGGCTTGTAATGTATGATTAGGGTTAGGGTAGGATAAATGATATTATTTCAGTTCAATCTTTACCCATAGTCACACAAAGCTTATTGCCAAGTTGCCAAGCTTAGTCCTCAGGAACGACGCCAAAAACTTGTTACGATTATTCTATAGTGCAAGTGTACAATATCGTCGTCAAGTAAGAAATTTTTATAAAACTAGAGTATCGTCCACATGATTGATTGATATTAATAATTAAAATTAACTAAACCTTAATTCTAATTGAGAATGACGAAAAGTTGGGATTTTTATTAAACTAAAGTTCTAATTAAACTAAAACGATAAAGATTTACTAAAAATAAATAATTTAAAATTGAATAGATAATAGACAAAACCAAACATGCTCAAAATTCTAAAACTCAATCAATCAATGTTTATCAAATTATTGACAACCAATTTCTCTACAGTAATTATCAATATTTCTTAAGAATCGATAACAGTGAATCAACTTATAATTGCTACACTAGATCCATACTTATATCTAACTTATGAAATTCTAATGGTGTTAATAATGATCATCACTTCTCAGTCTCAGACGTAAATCTAAAATCATGCAATAGTTGGCCAGACGATCACAAGCATTAAAAACGGATTATAACACTCAATAATACTGAATAAACATCGATTGAATTGAAAATCAAAATTTATGAACAATCATGGTTTGGCTACGTCGTAGCCCTAGATAAGAAATTTAAAACATACTAGAATTAGAAGATATATTTATAATATTAATGAACATAGAGGAAAAGAGAAGAAAAGACTAGATTTGCGGATGAATTGAAGTTTTGATTCGTCTGCCGATTGGATCCATCTTTGTTTCCTTTCTAAAAAGCTTTGGCCTCTGCCTCCCACGTCCCAAAAGTCATCAAAAAGACCTAAAATAGTCTATTTATACACTAGGGTTCGATAAGGATAAAATAGGAGAGAAAAACGTGAAAAATGTTATCGCCCAGTGTCGCAGCGCTGACTTACTGCCAAGCTACCCAGCGACCAGCGCTGGGGCGCTGGTAGCTGCTTGCACCCAGCGTCGTGACGCCTTTTGGCCAGGTCCATCATTTTCTCATTTTCGTTGCATTTTTGCCTTCAAAGTCTTTCAAAATCAACCCAAATACATTTGAATATATAACCTACAAGATAAAAGCAAAAACAAACATAAATCAAACAAAAAAAACTCAAAGAACCAATAAAATTAAAGTTAAGATTATTTAAAATATGAGTGTGAAACACACTTATTTTGATTTTACTCACCTAAACCCTAAACACACTCATCATATATACCCTTCTTTTTATTAAAGTTGCATGAAGCTTTCTACAATTTGGTTGAATAATAATATATATCAATAAATAAAAATAAAAATAATATAGCATTATATTGATTTTACTCACATAAATTAAAAAAATAATATGAAAATAAATGTATTTTTTTAGCCGACTCTGTTCTTGCCAAATTAAATATATATAATAAAAATTTCCTCCATTTTTTGAGTTAAGCTCATTTAGGCTGTTGAGATGATCCGACAGTCTAGATGGAACAAACTGCCAACTGTAGAGGACCTTCAACGGGAGAGCGACCTCTTCTCATTACAATATCTACGCCATTCCATATGGAGATGGTGATGTTGAAGATTTCTATTACCAAAGTTTGTTTGAAGCAGAAACGCAGTCCTTGAAGCTTGTCAGGAGGACGAACTTGGGATTGCGGTAGATACAAGTCAATGATATCATGATACAACTTGGGCTGTAGAATTAAGCGTTGAGAGGAGCAGGTTCGACGGATTGGTCCACGAACAACTCTTACTTTGTTTCTTTCATCTCAATGAGAGAGATGATGAATCATCATCATTTGATGATGATGACGAGGACGACGATGTCTCTTATAACTTATAAAGGCATGAATATCCTCCCACATGACAGCTAATCTAAAGTGTCAGGATAGAATACGCGTTCTATTAGCGGTTTCACGTTTGCACATGGCCACTGGTTTTGCATTTGGTGCAGGATATGTGTGGTGGAAAGGGATGTGACGTCGATGGCTGATAAAACAGGAAAGAGAAACATGGAAGTTGCACCATAACTTTTAGCAGTGTTTTTCAGCAAGCGCTGAAATGAAAAATCTTGGAATCCGCTAATTCTAAGTATATTTGTTTTTATGGTGTGGACAACGAAATTTCTCAGTTTGGAGAATTATGACTGTCGGTGTAAACAGTGTTATCGAGTATTCCAGTGAGGGGGGCGTTCGCCCGGTGAGGAAGACGAGGTCACAGCAGAGCAACACCAAACAGTTTCATGACAATTTGCCCACATTAGTGGAGGTGGTGATTGTTGGGTCGGTGGAATCCATTCCTTAGTTTTGAGTGGATCACAAAAGCTTTTCTGATGGCGGAAGATAAAAAAGATTTTTGTTTTTTACTTTTACAGCGTTAAATTACATTATTCCACTTCCAATTTAAAATCAATTATACGTATATGTTAGATCCATGCCTCAAAACTGACCGGGAATTTCAAGTCATAATTCAAACGAGTAAATTCATCTTAATCAAACGTTCAACAACAATCTCACACTAATTCATAATCAAATTACCAAAAAAGAACATATATAAATCATATGAAGCTTCACTCTCTTACCCCTAAAATTGTCAACAACAAAACAGAAATCCCATCTCATTCTACTTATTAGGTACTTTAATATAACCCACATGACTTGAATTTTCAACTTTTGTCAATGTCTTCAAATCATAAGCAATCAAACACCTTGATGTCTCCTTATTGTAGAAATAACCCAAACAGTTACAATCTTTGGTGCATTTGCTCCCACAATCATTCTCCTTCACTGCATCTCCTCTATTATACTTGCTCAAGAAATGATCAACTCCTTCAATCTTATAGTAATGGAAATCCTTGACAGCACAAGAGCTCACCTTCTTAGCCTCACAGTTTTTGCTCCAACCAAAAATCCCATTCTCCAATGGACAACCCACACACTGATTGTTATCACAAAGCCCAAAACTCCCACACCTTTCAGGCAATTGACACTCACTTTCCCTTACAGAATCTCTGTCAAACAGTGCAGATGTTTCCCACGCACCCCAATCTACTTTATCATTATAAGTGTATAGTCTAAGATTCCCATCAATTCCAATCCTGAGAAATGTCAATGTGGCATTATATTTAGGCCTAGCTAGAATTATAGCAGCCCCCTCGTATTCTAAATTAAGCCTATAAGCAAAACCATCATTCACAGCTTGAGTGTCAAATTTGACTTGGCTTAACTTCCCCTTTCCTAAAGTAATCAATTGAGAATAGAGATAAGGTTTTGGGGAATTATTACTTTTGTAATACAAAAACAAACCTTTTGATTCCATCACTAAACTATAAGCCCCATTAGCATTAATCTCCTCAGAAGTTCTACTCACAAGCTTAATTGGACCCCCTGCTGAAAGTGACTGACCCACCAACAAAGTATCAGTGGGATAATCAAAGCTTTGCCAAACAAACTTACCTTTTGAATCATGAAGAACTATGTTCCCATTTGATAGCAATTTGAAGCCAACAACACCTTTATTGGCAGTGTGAGTCTGCCAAGCGATTTTGCCATCAGAATCAGCAAGAACAAGGTTCCCATCAGTACCAAATGTCAGTGTGGCATTTTCTCGAACAGGTTTGCCTCTATTGGCTTCCCACACCCAATGAAATAATGACTCTGAGCGCCTGAGGCCCATGCGCAGTGCGAGAGTGAAGGCATCTGGGGTTGTGTTGTAGAAGCAGAGTTGGAATGGAGCGTTGAAGGGGCTAAGGACCCTGTAGTTTCCATCATATTCTACAACGTATGGACCGAATTCTCCTTCGTTGACGTACTTGAACGTTTCATTTTGAGGCACCGCAGCTTGAGCAACGGCGGAGAAGAGAGAGAGAAGAAAGAGAGCAAGGAATAACATTTTGATTGATGAAAAGCATAGGCTCAACTAGCTATATTTATAAGGAAAGTGAAGGGTATCTTTGTAGTTTAAAATAGTGTATTATGTTAACTTTATTTATTTGGATTAGATTTGTTTGGACTTTTTTGAAATTTAATAGGCATATTCTATATTATTTTCACTTTTTGAATAGTGAATACAACGTATCATCTCGTGTTTCTTTGATTAAATTGACATGTTGAAGCTGAAAATTAGAATGTATCTTGATTAGTAGTGACATGTTAGGCAATCACTTAATCATATAAATTTAGGGCATGTTCACTAAACTGTAAAGGGAAAAAAAGTGATAAAATGGGAAATGTAAAGGTAACTGAAGAAAAGGGTAAATGGAGGAAATGAAAATAGTTTTTTCGTTCAATATGTTTATTAACAGTTTGTAATAAAAAATAAAAAACAAATTAAATATATGCAATTGTAAGCTTAACCCTAAATAAACTTTTTACATTTATGAATTATTTTTTATATTTTTGTGAACCTATTTATATTATTATTAAACTTATTTTCAACTTTTTTAATTACATATAAATTATTAATTTAATTCTTCTGAAATTCTATAGTTGATTTTTTGAATGATGAAAAAGAATTAATTTACTTACTATATTTAATTAAAATAGTATTAACTAGTTTACACAAAAAAAAAATCACCATTTTACATAAAAAGGAAGAGGTTGATGAAAAAGAGAGAAAAGAAACATTGACGAAGGTTCATGGCTGTAAAGAGGTTAAAAAGATGAAAAGAGAGAAAAGAAATGAGGAATGTTCATGGCTGTGAAGATGTTAAAAAGAAGAGATGGATGAAAAGGGCGTAATTGGGAAGGATGGGGAAGAATGTGATGAGTAAAGAAGATAAGTGGGACTTACTTAAAAATGACAAAGGGTAAAGAGCATTACTATCTTAAATAGAGTAATCGTTTAACTGAAAAACCATTTACTGGTGGAACCGGTAGCACTTTTCCCTTAACTAATTTTACTAAACTATGTTTTTTCTACATAAAACAATTAATCTAGGGTAGCAAATAATTTTGAAAAAAAAGGTAGCAAATAATTTTGAAAAAAAAGGTAGCAAATAATTAAATATTAACCAAGGTTTTTTTGTGTGGCTCTCTTCAAACTCTTTGGTCATAAGACTCAAATATTGATGATATTTGGCTGTAAAAATATCATATTTTTTTATCACAAACAATTCATCGTTGTATTAATTAGATGAGTCAACTCAATTAGCAAGTTATTGTTCAAGTTAATAAGAGTGTTATCTTTAATAAAAGATTGTATCTTTTCAAATTGAATCATTTTTATAAGTCATAAGATGATTTAAGAGAATGAACTTGATGATAATACCAGATAAATTTTCTTATCATCCGTCAAAAAGGAAATATATTTGCTAAAGAATTTGACCAAAACAAGACGGAATAGTCAAGTACACTCTTTGATCTCTCCGGATCTTGGTCAAATTTACCCATTTCATGCATTTTTTTAATTTTATAATTTGAAACGTGCTCTATTTTAGGCTTGTTGGATAAGCCGTCCACGTATATAATATGTTGATAATTTGATTATATAATTAGACATTATTATATAACTCATCATACTTAATATTGTATCTTAAACGTATAGTGAAGTAAATAGCTAATAATATTAATTTGTAAGATGTAATCCATTCATTCATTATAAAGTCAGATAAATAGTTTCATTGAGTAATTATTCAAGTCTTAAACTATATGGCGTTTAATTTACGATACGATCATAAATTTATCTTTATCAGATAACCAACAAAACTCAAGGAGAAATAAGTAATTAGAGAGGTTAACGGATTATTTATCTAGCTCTAATAATTATGAAAGATTGATTTATATTTAGTGATTTTATCAATGGACTATTCAATTCTTTAAGTAATTAATATCTATAACTTCAAGATTTCAATTTCAAGTTTATAATTGAATCACTTTAGAATTTTATAGAATAATATACTAATTAAAGAGTTTAATTTATTATAAAATTTTATTAGAGCTTGAAATTATAGGTCCATGTATCCCCATGTCGTATCTGTTAATTCTTGTTGAACAAGTAGAAATACTGGGATTATGTTAAATAGTTTAGAATTATTGAATTCTAAATTATTACACATTCTTTGAATATGTGATAATATGAGTATCATTTTGTCACATACTATATGATAAAAAAAACTAATTAATTATTTATGAAATTAATTGAGATGTAATTATTTTCCTAAAGATTCTTCTAAGTGAAGAAGATCACGTCACAGGGGACCCTGTGTGGTGAGTGACTGGTCGGCCATCTCCCCAAGTGGTGATCACTCATCATATAAATGTTATTATTTATGGTATATGATATGTCAAAGTAGAAATTATATGGTCACTTATCATATAAACATTATTGATAATTCAAATTTTTAAAAAATTAATCAAGAAAAGATCGACAGATCGAGAATTTGATTCAAGATGATCATCTTCTTCAAGAGATGATCATCATGTCACACAGGAGATTTTGTGTGGTGTGTAGATGGTCGATCATCTCAGCAAGTGAATAATTTTTTATAAGAGTTATCTGATTAATTTTTTTTTAATTTGAAATTAAAAAAATCTTATTTTAAACTTCTCCTAATATGATTTATAATAAAGAGAAGTGGTAGAATTTATGTGGTTCTGAGAAAAAAATGATAGGTTATCTTTTGTCCAAGAGAGAAAATGGTGAATAGTTTTCTTCTCCCTATTATCACTTTCTCATGTGTTGAGATCGTAATGGGATTCGAGAATATAAGTGTGTGATTAATTCCAGTTTCATAGTATACCCACACGTCCGTCCATCTAGTGCTGGAGACTATGCGTGAAAGATCTGAAGAATCAAAGAAATAAGGTTCATGAAGAGTTCGAAGAGCTGGATCCTTCTTAAATAGTTCGAGGAGCTAGATTTTTCTTGAAGAGTTCTAGATATATATCACGTAAATTTATCATAAGATAAATTATTCTTTGTGTATTAAATTAATAACTATAATTATAACCGACAATATTTTTTTTTTAAATTGTTGCTAAGGATTCAATCGCAACACTTTTTTAAAAAAAAAAACAAACTTTCGCTGCGACCACCTAATTTAGTTTGCAAAACCAAAACTTTAACCATCTTATCTACACTAGTGATTGTCTTACTAAAATACATTTTGGAATCCCATAGTCTGTGGTCAATATAAATCTGGTTCTTCTAGTTTCATTTTTTGTCCTCGACATATCATCAGCAATTATCACTATTCGTTGACATTCACTAATTACTTTCTTTATCCAGATATCCTGGACGTGTTAGGCTTACATCAATGCCATTGTATAAAGGACACCTTGCATCTGTAGTGGATCTTGTGTACGTTAATTGCTAATGATTTTTATTTTCAGGGACTATATTTACAAAACTAAAAAGATGGAGTAGAGACTATACTAACAGAAAGCACAGTGTAAAAGGGTTTAAAATGTATTTTACTACTTAATAACACAACGGAATTGGATAGAGATATCTAGTTAGATTTATGACATAATCAAATGTTCAAACACCATTCATTTTTTAATATAGAAATTACACTAAATAACAGTTTCTAGACACTTTATTAGATTTTTGTCATGCTTTTAAATACATTAGATTTCTGTCAAATTTATTTTCTTTTAATTACATCATTTTACTAATAGACGTAACTACCCTCATGATTAATTAAGAAACAAACTTCTTTTCAAACTTATATATTTTTCTTTTCTTTTTTACGTTATATATTTTAAAGCATTAATGATTTGACATTGTTAGTTTTAAACAGAGAGATTTGATAGGAGAGAGAGAATGAGAGTTGATAGGAGATAAAGAATGAGATTTTAATGTAAAAAAATCAGGATCGGGAAGATCTTGATTTGAGGGAGAGAGAGGGAGAGAGAGTTTTGATTTGATATTTGAGAGAGTGAAATGACGAGAGATAAAATTAACAAAAAAAATGGATTTGAGAGAGAGAGAGAGAGAGAGAATTAGAGAGGGAAAGTTTGTTGTATATATAGAGAGAGTAAATAATTCTATAGTGACCAAGTTTTAAGTAACCAAGTGATGTGACAATAATTTATAGTTTGATGTTTGATGACTCGTTAAAATAATTTGACAAAGTAACTTATAAATTATTGACACGTCACTTGATTACTTAAAACTTGGTAGGCGTAGAATTACTCATATATAAGTTATTGTAGTGTAGACATATTGCTACTAGAAGAATTACTTATAAATCATCTACTCATGGCTCAAATAATTAGATAATTCTTAAGATTGAAAATTTCATATCGTATTTTGATTACTAATCTGTTGTGTTGACTTCTACAACATCCTATTAGGGTCGCTATTCTCCAACCTGCCACTAGAACCACCCCACCCTCAGGATTTACGTCTCTAAGAGGTCTTACCGAGGTACCTAAAGCTAACCAAATAGAAGTTGATACGTCAGTCTCTGAGAAAACAAATTCACAAATTAGATAAACAAATAATACAGAGAAATAATCAATTGTAATAATAACCGGCCACTTGGGCGGAGAGTGAGATTATGTAAAAGTAATAATTCATGTAAGCAATTGAGCAACACTAATAACAATAACCAGTCATAATAGGCGGTGAACAATTTAATTACGCAGAAATTGAAGTAGATCGAATGGTATGGAATATATCCAAAGTCCCTAATAAAAATATTTACAAATCAACACGGTATGTTGCTTCCTTCAAGTCTTAGTATCATGTAAAAATAAATAAATATATATATATATATATATATATATATATATATATATATATATATATATACTCTTNGTCAATTACTTTCATCCAATGTGATTAAACATCACATTGAGGAATGATATAATTTCCTTCATTTTGGTTTAGTCCAGATTTGAGTTAAGTCATTCACAAGAAGAGGCATAAATATCTTTGTCTTATTAACCTTGCAAGATGCAAGATTTATAAATTTTAATAATAGTATTTTAAGATTAATTGAATCCTCACTCTATGATGGTCCAATCCATTTTGATTGTTTTCATGATCTGTCTGTTAGTTTACTAGATCCCCATATTTTAAAATCATTAATTTTAAATATTAAAACTAGTGATTACCAAATTCTAGAAGGCACCCAACCCCTAGCTTTAGTCTTTAGAATTCATTACAAAGTTATCAAAACAAATATGAATTTCCAAGCCATCAATAGGAGTCCAAAGAATTAACCTTATTGATCCAATCTAGCCAAAGTAATGCCAATAGTAGAGTTCCTAGAACAATTAGGTGGTCTGATATTACTTTACCTTCAAATTGACTTTTAACCAATGAAATTCAACATACTCCAATTCAAAGACCAATTAAAGATGTAGATTACATCCAGCAGTACATGGATGGTACTGTTAAAATTAACTTCCAATCATCCTTCAGTTCTACTCCACAGATTAGAGAGTATAGCCAGTCTAGTACCTCTACGAATTCCTTTTTCTAGATCATCCATTAATAATGATTAAAGATCTCAGGATTCAACAATTAGAACAAGAATTAAAAAGTTTAAAAATAAAAAATTTAAGACTTAAAGTCATACCGACAAGTTCTCAAGCTAGTCAACAAGTCTTTGATAATAAGTCTGAACAATCTCACGAAGTCGAAGCACCCACTGAATCGGGTTTCCAAGAAAACTTTCATCCTGTTAATCATCAACTTTTAGTCCTAAATATAGGAACCCTAAGTCAAGAATATGAACCAGATTGGGAAAGGATAACCCAACACAATGATGACCCAATAAATCTTGATAGACGTAATAGGTTCTAAGAAAAATATAATATAGACCAAAGAAGAATCATACTTGCTGAATGGAAGATATTCATGCAAGAATTTAGAGTTTATATGTTTTTCCTTGATTATATTGAGGATATTTAGAAAAAAATTTCAAAAAAAAATCAAAATATAAATGAGTCAGGGAAGACTCCAGTATAGTGTTTGCCAGTCATCCTCCTCTTGAGAATATTAAAATTAATCATAAAAATTCTCTAATCACTGCTTCTCTTTTCAAGATTATGAAAGAAGAAGAATCAAATAAAAAGGAAGTTGAACAACTCAATTACACCAACCAGAGTCTAATTACAATAGGTAAATAATTAGACAAAATTGAGAAAAGGTTAATAATCTTCATGAACCTAAAACTGTGAAGCGCTGAAAGAAAAATCTTTAATAAATCTTTTAGATAAAATCACTTTGAATGTTGTTCCTATTAATAGACAAATTGATAAAATAATTCAAGAGTTGAAAAATAAATCTGTAGAATCATTTTATTCTGTTAAAGTTATTTACCAAGACAGTAGTTCTGAGTCAGATAGCCATATGACTGAATCCTCCTATGAGTCCTCCACAGTCCATGAATATTCAAAAATTAACAATATTGAAGATACGTCTAAAAATTTAGAAATTAATAAATTAGAAAGAAAATAGCATAAGAAGCCTATGTCGCCAGATATACAAATTACTGAATCTTCCTTCGTTGATCAATTTTCTATATCTGCAGAGAAATTATACGAATGGAATATTGATGGACTTTCTGAGTATGAACTTCTCAATAAATTATAACACATGACAATGATAGCTAACAGCTACATCACCACTCATAATCTACCTCATATTGAGGTAATCAAACTTTTAGTCATATGATTCACATGATCATTCCTTGTGGGAAAAATATCTCACAGAAGATTCCAAAAATTTCATCATTTCATCAGTTAAGATTGATACTGAAGGAACCCCAATCATTGGTAAGATCAAGAAACAATGCTTGATGCCATCAATACACGTATTTACACAATAATTGAACATTTCATTGGAACACCAAGTAATATTACTTCGCATATTCATGATCAACTAACTAATCTTAGGTGTCCAAACCTAAGTGATTTCAATTGATATAAAAATATATTGTTATTTAAATTAATGTCAAGGGATGATAGTAATCAACCATTTTAAAAAGAAAATTTTATTAATGGATTAACCAATTTGTTTGCACACAATATAAGAACAGTACTTAGTAATGACCAAAGAAATATAGACTATAATAGTCTTACCTATGGTACAATAATTATTACTATACAAAATGAAGGTTTAAAAATGTGTGTTGATATGAAAATAAATAAACATATTAAAAAAGAAAGTAAAACTGTCAAATACGAATTAGGCAATTTTGATTTTGGGAACAATATGGTGTACCCTCTATTACCCATTTCCAGAAAAATAGGAAAAAATCTCACTTAAACCCTAAAAAGTCTCACAAGCCCTATAGGAGAAATTACCACAGAAAAAGAAATAAAAATTTTAATTCATATTTTTTGTGGTAATTTCTCCTATATGGGATATTAAGATGCAAGAATTAGAAACAAAAATAGTAAACTTGTATTAAAGTGTAAGAGTAAAAATTTACACAAACAGTAATTATTGGCAACGATTAAATAGTGTTCTTGCTCACTATTTAACATTGAAGGAAAAAGAAGAAGAAATATTTACAGAAGTGGGAGGAATATATATATAATTATTTTATTTTTATTACATTGATATTTATATTATTTTAATAAGAGATAGATTTTAATGATGAGGGAGAGATTTTTTATATGATATGAGAGAGTGTGAAATGATGAGAGAGATAAAAATAACAAAAAATATGGATTAGAAAGAGAACTAGAAAGGGGATGTTGGTTGATATATGTGTGCGCGGGCGCGAGTGCGTGTGTGTATGTGAATCATTTACATAAATAGGATCAAAAATTTAAACGATTATAAATATAAATATATGTCAATTATTTTTATCAACCAATTGACAAACCGAGTTTGAATACGTTTTTTGAATACACATGTAAATAAATATTAATAGTTATTGGTAAAAGTGAAAAACTTACTTATATATTGAAAATCTATGTCATTAACTTATTAACTCTCATTTTGTAACCACGAACTTACAGTTATTAGTAAACGGGAAAAGTATACTTATATACATAATAAATATCAAATTAAAAAATTATTGATATTAGATGTTAACTTACAATGCTTAATAAATGGACTATTAAATTTAGTCAATCATTCATTGATAAATAATAACATCATGATTTTAGGCGTGAAAGAGAGAGGGGGGAGAGAGAATGCTCATATTTTTTATTGAAGAGAAGAGTTTATTGAAAGAGAGAGGAGAGAGAGAATATTATAAATATATATTATTTTATTATGAGAGAGAATATTATAAATATATATTATTTTATTATGAGAGAGAGTGTGAGTAATGATTTTTTATAAGATAAATATTTTATTTTGATTTGAATGAGATTTTTATAGATATAACTAACAGATTGGAGAGAGAGGAAAGATGAAAAGTTATAAACATATATTATTTTAGATTATTTACATTTACATTAATTTTCAGATAAATATTGTGAATTGCATCTACGGTATTTACATTACAAAAATCAGGGGTTTAATTACATATTTGACAAAAGTTTAATGTTTTTAAAAACTTGATGAAAATCCAATTATACACTATAATTTTGATATTTGCCTAAAAATCATGTTTGGCCTTAGTGCATCCAGAACTGCCATGAACCTAAGCGTGCAGTGCCTTGGCGAGCAGCGCCAGGGCATGCGCCTTGACGTGCAGTGCCAGGGCATGCACCAAGGTGTGCAACGCCTTTGCATGCGGCCTTGTCGCGCTGCCTCGACAAGGTGGCATGTGGCTTTGTTGTGCTGTCTCGACAAGGGGGCATGCGGCCTTGTCACACTACCTCGACATGGTGACATGCAGACTTGATATCTTATCATTGACTGTGGCTTATAGTGTTGAGGCTCAAGAACCTTCCAATTACCGTGAGGCTATCACAAACAGTGAAATGCTTATTGGACTATTGCTATGAGTGAAGAGCTTGAACCCCTCTATAAGAAACGTACATAAATTTGATTAAACCACCTAAGAGCCAGAAGGTTATTGGTTGCAAATTTATTTTTAAGGAAAAGAAAGGAATCTCATAGGTTGACGCATGAAAGAAAAAATGGAAACTGTACATTAAGGTCTGTATAGCGAAAGACACCAAAGTTCAAAGTATGCTTAATTGTCAAGGGTTTATAGTCAGAGAAAGAATATGGGTTTCAATGAAGTGTTCTCGCCAGTTGTGAAGTATAGCTCTAATCTCGTATTACTCGTCATGGTTGCACTTTTTGGCTTGAAGCTCGAGCAGCTAGATGTCAAGACAGCTTTTGTGCTAGTGATCTTGAAGAACATATTTTCACGCATCAACCAAAGGGTTTGTTGTCTAGGATAAGGAAAATCCTATCTATTTGTTAAAGAACTCATTATATGGCTTGAAGCAATATTCTAGGCAGTTAAGGGTGTTCACGGTTCGGTTTGGTCAAATTTCTGGCGAAAAATTGAATTGAACCAAAGCGTTGGTTCGATAATAAAACTGAACCAAACTGAACCAGGAATGCTAAAAGAACCAAACTGAACTGTGAGTTTCAGTTCGGTTCAGTTCTTCAGTTCGGTATTGTTAATTAAAAATAATTTTTTAATGATATTATTGAAAAAATAATATAAAATCAAAAAAAATTTCTGCTTCCGTTTTATATGAAATTATATAAAAAAATATTAATTTAATATTTTGGTTCGGTTTGGTTCGATTTGAAAACCACCAAAATTCTGAATCGAACCGAAACTTCAGTTCGGCAATAAAACTAAACCAAACACATATAAAGAACCGATCGAACCGAGCATTTCAGTTCGGCTTAGTTTTGAACACCCCTATAGGCAGTGGTACAAGCAGTTTGATCCATTTATACTTGGGCATGGTTACTGCAAAGAGTGATTATGATAGTTTTGTCTACCATAGACGTCTTTTAGATGGTTCTTTAATAAAACTGAACTAAACACGTATAAAGAACCGATCGAATCGAGCATTTCGGTTCTGCTCGATCGGTTCGGCTTGGTTTTGAACACCCCTATAGGCAATGGTACAAGCAGTTTGATCCATTTATGCTTGGGCATGGTTACTGCAAAGAGTGACTATGATAGTTTTATCTACCATAGATGTCTTTTAGATGGTTCTTTTGTTTATTTTGCTCTATGTTGATGATATGCTTATTGCAGCAAAGAATAAAGCTGAGATCGTCAAGTTGAAAGCTCAACTAAATGGTGAGTTTGAGATGAAAGATTTAGTTGCTACAAAAAAGATTTTGGGAATAGAAATTTAGAGGGACAGACAAACGGGTTGGTTAGTTTTGTCTCAAAAGAATTACATTGAGAAAGTTTGTGAACGCTTTAGTATATGAAATTCTAAAACAGTGAATGTTCTGTTTGCTGACATTTCAGACTTTCAGCAGATATGTTACCACAATCTAAGGATGAAAAGGAGCAGATGTCACATGTTTCTATGCTAGTGCAGTTGGAGTATCATGTATGCTATGGTTTGTACTCTTTAAGATATTTCACATGTTGTTAGTGTCATTAGTATTACAAGTTATGAAATGGATCCTTAAAAATTTGAAAGGCACTACAAATTTAGGCTCAATTTATGGCAGGAATTCGAACATTAGTAGCAGTATTGTTGGTTTTGTGAACTCCGAGCTAGTGATCTTGATAAGAGGAGATCTTTGAAAGATTATTTGTTCACATTTTTGGGTTGTGCAATCAGTTGAAATGATACTTTACAGTTATGTTGTCTACTTCATAGACAAAGTACACGGTAGTATCTGAGGCAGTGAAGGCCGCCGTGTTACTTATGAGTTTGGTTAGTGATTTGACCAAAAGTCAAATGTATCATGAGAGGACCAAATACATTGATGTCAAATATCACTTCATTCATGAGACTCTATCTCAGTGTGTTGTCACAGTCACTAAAATTCCTACAGTAGAGAATCCAACTGATATGATGACTAAGTCAATTCTTATTTCCAAGTTCCAGCTTTGTCTGGACTTGGTTGGTATTCAGAGTAAGTGATTTATTACTGCTTTGGAGAAACTATTTGAAGAATCTACTTATGAAGATCATGGTGCAAATTGAAGCCAAGGTGAACATTGTTGAGGCGGTGGCTTCAAATAATTAGTAGTGGGTTTTGTCTTTATCCCACATCAGTTATTTAGCAGTCATGCTCTCTTAGTTTCTTATATAAATAAGGTTTCCATCTCTTCATTTTATATTGTACCAAATTTAGAGAGATATGTGGAAGCTAGGAATATTCTAGAGTTCTACTTAGTTTAATATCTGAGTTTGTGATATTTGGGTTTTTAAATGCTTTTGATATTATTTTATATTCTCTTTGGTGATTACTGAAATTTTTCTCATATTCGTCCGTAGTTATAGGCACATGCCGAACTACATAAGTTCTTTGTGTTCCGCATTTTATCATTTGTCTTTCTTTATATTTTGCATATTTCTCAATTTATTGGGATTGTGGTCATAACAAAATGGAAGAAAGAGCTAAAACTTTTGAGATTAGTTGCAATTCTAACATAAATTGGGTCAGAATACAAAATTTGAACAAATTGCTTGAGAAAAGAACCCCAAAAAATCTCAACAGAAACAAAGGTTTACAACAGCAACCTCACACTAAGACAAAGTACACAAAACCATAAATCCTATGAAGCTTTCACTCCCTTATTCTTGTCAAATCAAACTAAACAAAACCCTCAGATTCTACTTATTTGGGACTTTAATATAGCCCACATGAGTAGAATTCTCAACTTTTGTCAATGGCTTCAAATCATAAGCAATCAAACACCTTGATGTCTCCTCATTGTAGAAATAACCCAAACACTTGCAATGCCTGGTGCATTTGTCCCCACAATCCTTCTCCTTCACTAAACGTTTACAACAGCAACCTCACACTAAGACAAAGTACAAAAAACCATAAATCCTATGAAGCTTTCACTCCCTTATTCTTGTCAACCCACACTAAACAAAACCCTCAGATTCTACTTATTTGGGACTTTAATATAGCCCACATGAGTAGAATTCTCAACTTTTGTCAATGTCTTCAAATCATAAGCAATCAGACACCTTGATGTCTCCTCATTGTAGAAATAACCCAAACACTTGCAATCCCTGGTGCATTTGTCCCCACAATCCTTCTCCTTCACTGCATCTCCCTTATTATACTCACTCAAAAAATGATCAACTCCTTTCACTTTGTAGTAATGAAAATCTTACACGGCACAAGAGGTGAGCTTCTTAGCCTCACACTTTTTGCTCCAACCAAAAAATCCATTTTCCAATGGACAACCCACACACTGATTCTCCTCACAAACCCCAAATTTCCCACACCTTTCAGGCAATTGACACTCACTTTCCCATATAGATTGTCTATCAAACAGTGCAAATGTCATCTCCCAAGCACCCCAATCTACATTATCATTGTAAGTGTAAAGCCTAATATTCCCATCAATTCCAAGCCTGAGAAGTGTCGATGTGGTATTATATTTTGGCCTAGATAGAATCAAAGTCCCTCCTGTAGACGGGTCAGCCCCTAGGAATGCCAATGTCAAGGCATAAGCAAAACCATCATTCACAGGGTCAGTTCCAAATGTGATTTGACTTAACTTCTTCAAAGTAATTAATTGAGAATAAAGATATGGCTTGGGGGAATTATTACTTTTCTAATACAAAAACAACCCTTTTGATTCTATCACTAAACTATAAGCCCCATCAGCATTAGTCTCCTCAGAAGCTCTACTTACAAGCGTCATTGGACCCCCCACACGAAGTGACTGACCCACTAACAAAGTATCAGTGGGATAATCAAAGCTTTGCCAAATAAACTTACCCTTTGAATCATAAAGCACCATGTTCCCGTTTGGTAGCAATTTGAAGCGAACAACTCCTTTGTGGGCTGTGTTGGTCTGCCAAGCGATTTTGCCATCAGAATCAGCAAGAACCAGGTTGCCATTAGTGCCGAATGTCAGTGTGGCGTTTTCTCGAACAGGTTTGCCTCTATTGGCTTCCCACACCCAACGAAACAACGACTCTGACCGTGTGAGGCCCATTCGCAGGGCGAGAGTGAAGGCGTCTGGGGTTGTGTTGTAGAAGCAGAGCTGGAAGGGAGAGTTAAAGGGGCTAAGGACTCTGTAATTCCCATCATATTCTACAATGTATGGACCCAATTCTCCTTCGTTGACGTACTTGAACGTTTCGTTTTGAGGCACTGCGGCTTGAGCAATGGAGCAGAGGAGAGAGAAAGGAATAACATTTTTGTTGCAGAGGACATTTTTTATTAACTTGGGTTGATGAAAAACATAGGCTTAATTTATTTATAAGGAAAGTGAAATGTGATTTTCACCGTTTGTATTATGTTAAACTTTTTTATTTGGATTAGAGTTGTTTATACTTTATTGAAATGGAAAGGCATATTCTTAGTTCTTTTTATTTTTTCAAGAGTGAATAAAAAATTATGTTTAAATTTAATATATCAAATTTTCTTGTTATAAATCATCTATTTTTGTACCGGTTGAATGAATTAACTAAGTGGTGAAGTATTGTTCAAGCTAGTGAAAGTTTATTCTCTTATGAAATATTGTATTTTTCAAGTCATTATGTGAAGAAATTATAAAGACTGACTGTCATAATGTAGTCGTCAATCAAGTCCGTCGGATTAAAAAATAAACAGTTAAAATCTGTTCTTATTTAAAAAAAATTATTTTTTCGATTTCAGTTTTGAACATATCAAAGTTGTTCAAATCTAAATCAACGAATTAAAATTAAAAAATGTGGGTCTCAAACCGATATATACGATAATTTCTCCATTATTTCACATAGGGGTAATTCAATACTTAAATCATCATTTGTGAGTTTTATTGAAAGTGATATAAGGATATGATAACTAATCTCAATACTAGATAACTTTTTCTTATTATCTGTAAAAAAACATAATTTGCCCAAAAACGTTTGACCAAAAAAGACTCAAGAGTCAAGTACACTCTTTCTGCGTCTTGGTCAAATTAATCATTTTTAATGCATTTTTCTATTAGGCCTTTGAATAAGCACATATAATTGTATAAACCATCCCCCATATATTGTATGTTGATTCTTTGATTATAAAATTATACCAATTATTTTGAATAATTTAATCACATTTTTACAATAAAAGAGTTGAGGTGAGAATGGCATCATTTTTTATCTTTTTTTTTTATAAATTAGGAGCAAGAATTCAATCAGAGATCTTCTTTTCTGTATTGTTGGAGTTAATCATATCAATTATGAAAAAAATTGATAATCACTTTATAAGTGTGAAAGAAAAATTGCATGTCTCATGTTAACTTGTAACTCTGTTTCATTATAGTTAATTTTTTATAAAATGATGTTTGGTTTAGGCTTAAAATTTAAAAAAGAATAAAATAAAATTCGTAGTGTCGCTATTGGAATATTTCCTTTTTTGAGTGTGATCATCCTATGAAAGTCACTGCATAGCATCTCAATGATGATATTTAAAAGTAAAAATATTTCTTATCTGCTTTAACTTATGCCAAAGGTTTTTTTCCATAAAAATCAATGAAGAACATGCTAGCCACAATGAGGAAACTCAATATGTGTTATCCTACTCTGAAGATGAGGTCAGTTTCTCCTCTGATTCTGAATCCTCCTCTGATTCTGCTTCTGATATATCTTCCAAAACCACCCCAATCTTTTGTGTGAGTTCTCTTGGGGCTTTAAACACTCCTCCAGCAGAATAATTTGTTTTCACCAGACCCAATATCGAGATCAAAGCTTCTTTCTGACAAATTTGCCAAACTTGTTCCCACCATTGGGTTTTTGGATACCGGCTCTTGCAGAACAGTCATGAAACTCTGTCTTCTACCTCCAGAAGATTGGGTTCCATTTACCAAATATTTATCCACTGCGAATGAAAGTTTATTCAAAATTGAGTGGACTACCAAGAAACACATTGGTCTTCAATGACATCAGCTATAACTTTCTCAGCTGATCAGTATGATGAAGAAATTCAATATCCATGTAAGGCTCAACCAACATCATCTTTATGGGAGCCACTTTAGGACCTATGAACGTATTCATCAAAACTAAAAAAACTCAGAGAATCACAGTGGGTTAGCCTTCCTAAGATCACAGTCTGATTCTTTCTAATACACATGATCCCTCTACCAAGGCCAAGTGTAAAGCATACTAGAATCTCGACAGACAGAAATAAACTATCATAAGTTCAGGATTGCAAGGAGAAAGAAGAGAAAGTTAGAAAGTCATAAGAGAAAACACTCTTATTCTATGTTTTTAATTCTGAAAACTCCTGCCTTACAAAGAATGAGAATCCCTCCTTATATAGAGATGGAGGGAGAATATAGACAAGCAAGATAAAGTAAATAAATAGTAAGCTACAGGCTTAAAAAGCCTATTTTACAAAGTGGCTACAATTATTACAAAACGATAGTAAGCAACAGGCCTAAAAAGCCTACTTTAATAAAGTGACTATAATTATTACAAAAAGACGCATGCAAAAGACAAAAATGAATGGGAGACAGATGTGGCAGCACTGATTGCTAGTGATGGAGATGAGGGTCTGTGCTAAGGGCAAAATGAAGAATTACCAGTTGCCTTTGGAGATGGACTCGTGATCAGATCAAAGATTGACATATTCTTCATCATATGATGGGTCCTGGAAATAGTTGAAGATGTAACCTTCAAGGTCATGGTTGGATTCTGTAGGAGGCGAGGATAGGAGTATTGGTTCCAGTGGCGGTACAGGAAGATTGCCAAGGTCATTTTTAGATGCATGAGAAGGACAGTCAAGGGAGAATTATGTGTCCAGCTGGTAGGGGGTCTTGAGACTCAAATGGATACGAATCTTGAGGGTGAACAGGAGAAAAACCATTGAGGGTGAATGAGCATTGAAACTCATGTAAAGTATATGTGGAAGCTCCGGATGAGAGTTGAGGACTTGGAGGAAATGGCCCAAGAGGAAAACTATTATATACGTCATTCGTGGCTTGTTCATTAAGCCTAGTTAACGTCTGGCCTAATTTCTTCATGAGCCGGCTTTCAAATGTGGGCCAAGCAGCAGATGAATTTCAGAGGTTAACATGGTTTTGCATATACAGAGTTCATTCAACAAAATAATCTTGCTCCCTGTGGAGTGTAAAGAAACATAAAAATGTATGTTTTTGTTTACGAGAAGCGGTCCATAAATTGTTCTCTGTGAGCAGCTTGTTGAGCTGGCTTCTCCAATATGGAGAAGGAGCAAACAGTTGAAGAAGTGTAATAAGGTGGGTATGGATATTAGGAGAACCACAAATATAATGGTAAATGAGATATGCAGGAACCCGATGGCACAGTAATGGAGAGTGGAAAGAGCCCAGAGATACCAGAGGAGTTCCTCTGGAATAACACTTTTGATAAGACGAACGGTGGTATAAGGGATAGTCATATCAAAATGGTATGGATAAGGATTGATTTGGGTTTTTTTGAGTAAAAGGCAAAGCCAATAAAATAGAGTCTTTGTGGTGAGATTGTTGACAGCAGTAGAACCATCAGGTTTAGGTCCTAGAGGAAAAATAATAGCAGGCATGCTGAAGGGAATTGTTGGACTTGGGTCAAGAGTATCTGAAATGGTAAGAATAAAGAGTGTGTGGGGAGAAGGAATGGATATAAGAGATTTGATATCTTTCTGAGGTCGAGAGAGATAATCAGCGATGGTATTCTGATATCCTTTGAGATGACGAACTGTGAATTTATAGCGAGAGAACCAGTCTTTGTATCTGAGAAACTGACTATCAGGGAGAATTTTTTATTTTGGATCAAACATCTTTGTGAAAGGATGTGTTATCCATTTCGACAGTAAATTCATACGGGCTGAGATAAAAGCTGAATTTTTCAATTCCCTTTTTGACCGCTAGGATTTTCTTATATGTAGCATGATAATGTTTTTCAGAGTCTTTAAATTGTCCACTAGCATGTCCACAATAAAAATGTTTGTCATTTTCTTCCTCAATGTGAATGGCCCCTCAATGTTCATCACTGACATCTGTCTATAGGTTGCGAAGTCCTGTGTCAGGAATCTTCAAGGGATAAGGATGTTGAGCAAGCTCCTTGAGGACGTGAAGTGCCTTAGTCTGTGCGGGGCCCCAAGTTGGAGGATTCTTTTTTAGCAGCTTGGACAGATGGCTAGTATAGGTGGCTACGTGAGGGATGAAATCTCTGAGATAAGTAATGATGCCTAGGAACTATTGGATTTGTTTGGCCGTTAAATCAATATTGGGGAATTTAAGTAATTCCACGATAATATGAGGGCCTAGCTGGAATTTTCCATCTTCAAATATCATGCCCATGAATTCAATTCGGGTAGCACCAATTTCAGCCTTCTTGGCTGAGAGCATAATCCCATAATTTTTTATAAAATCAAGAAAGTGTGATAACAGGAGTTGATAAGAATGGGATCGTCTAAGAATAGAAGAATATCATCGATATAAATCAAAGCACTATGCAAAATGGGCTCAAAATTTTTTGTCATGGCCTTTTGAAACAGCGATGGAGCAACTTTAAGTCCAAAAGATATGACGGTCTATTGATACTGGGCATTGGGTATACAGAAATTAGTCTTATGATGGTCTTCAGGGTGGATACCTAATTGTCAAAAACTAGCTTTAAAGTCAAACTTTGAGAAAATCTTAGCCCGTGTCAGATGGATGGACAGAGTGCTGGGCTTGGGAAGAGGAAATTTATCATCTTGAAGAAAGATGTTGAGAGGCTTATGGTCAATCACAAGTCTTTTTTTTCCCCTATTTTAGTTCGGATCTTTTCTCAACGTAAAAAGCCTGACACACCCAATCATATTTAGTGGGTTCAATGAGTCATTGCCAAAGAAGAGCTGTACATTCTTCACAGGCCAACTTGAGATCATCTGGATTCATGTCTAGATGAGTGGCCTTGGTGGGATTGAGATCTTCATTCCGTTTGAAATGAAGCCGGATAAAGAATGCTGGATTTTTCCAGAGGGGGAAAGCATGGGTAAATTGTTCATGGCTATCAGCACAATAGAGAATGATCTAGTACAAGAGACTGGCAACAGTGGTATAAGCACGGAAAAAACTTTTTAATTGGATTCCCGTGGATAAAATCTAGAGTTTCTTTGTGTGGGAGAATGCATCAAAGCCAATCAAAATATCCTTTCCTGAAAGATCACTGCCCAACACCTTGATCTGGAGGATGCAGTTTGGGAAGAATTGAAGACCAATGCGTTTCTTGGTAATCCACTCAATTTTGAATAAACTTCCATTCGTAGTGGAGAAATATTGGTAAAATGGAACCTAATCTTCTGGAGGTAGGAAACAGAATTTCATGACTATTCTGCAAGAGCCAGTATCCAAAAACCCAATGGCGGGAACATGTTTGGATAATTTGTCAGAAAGAAGCTTGATCTCAATATGGGGTCTGGTGGAAACAATTTTTTCTGCTGGATGAGTGTTTAAAGCCCCGAGAGAACCCAGACAAAGGATTAGGGTGGTTTTTGAGGATGTATCAGAAGCAGAATCAGCTGAGGATTTGAAATCAAAGGAGAAATTGACCTTATCTTCAAAGTAGGGTAACACATATTGAGTTTCCTCATTGTGGCTAGCCTGTTCTTCCACAACAGATTTAATATCCTCATCATCCCGGATGAGAAAGACTGTCCATAAATGTTAGAGCATCTGAATATCTCTTTTGATTTTATGGGGATAATTTTTTGCAAAATGTCCTTTCTGGCCACAAATGTAACATTTATCAGACTTTCTGGAGAAAGGATGCCGTTTATTAAAATACCGAAGAAAAGGCTTGCCTCGATATTGATGACGGGAGAACTTCCGGCGAGATGGAAAACTGTGGGAGCGAGATGTCATTTCTTTTTCCTTTTTTTAGAACACGAACAATCTTTTTGGGTATTGCACTTTAGTTTGAGGTATGGCTTTGTGCAAGCTGATCGGACCTTTAATTCCCCTTTGAGCATTCCTTTGAAAAACGTTTGTTGTTCACATATTTTATCAAGGGTGGCTAACGCAAGTTGATAGATTTTTTCGAGAGAAATGGTATTCATATCACGGTGGAGTGCATTAATGGTCCTGTGAAGTTCAGGTTGTAATTCTTCAGAGATAGAGGCAATGAATGTATGTCTGAGGTTGACATCGTTGGCTCCATTCAGCATGTAATACTTATCAGATATTCATTGAAAATGTCTTTGCAAATCATGGCGCTCTAAAGAACAACATTTCATTTCAAAAAAGTCTTGGTGGCTACGTTTGTCATTGAGTTGGAAGTCGCCAATGAATTCTTTGTGTAACATACCCAAAAGAGTTCCAGCATCAGGGCTACGAGCTACGGACAGTCTTTGATAAGGACTAAGACTTTGAAACCATTCTCTCAAAGTTCCTTTTAAGTGAGATAAGAATTCAAAGAGAACGTCTTCGAGGGTCACGTCTGATTTGGAGAGCTATAAGTCAATCCAAGCTCCAAATTCATGAAGACGATCACGCCATTTGTTTGGAGGGAGATCATCAAAAGTAAACTAGGGGTTGATAGTCGGTTTATAATTTGATCTTAGTTCCTGGGTATGCATTGGAGGAGGAAGATCATCCATAGAGGGTTCTTCTTCCATATCACCTGGTTGGATCATAGCAATCTTGGAGATGTCAACTTGGCATTCATCTGAAGCAAGACTAGAGCTATCCATATTGCTGGAGTTATCAGTTTTAGCATCCGAGTTGGAGAGAAGATGGAAAGAATGTAAGGAATGGATTGTCTGATCAGGATCAATGGGGGCTTTATGTCTCTGTTTAGGTGGAGAGCTAAACTGTGGTGGAAGGTCAGAAGGTTTAGTATAGGAGGGTCTAGCCAGAGAAGTTGGATTAAGAGGAATACTTGAAGGCTTCGAAGGAGGATGGGCAGGCTGGTCTGGGAGAGGTGGTTTTGGCTGAGATTGTCTGAGTTGTCTTAAGATAGGATAATACATCTTGAAAAGATTATTATAATCAGTGGCCTTGGGATCAGTCATGGAAGAGGATGGATACTTAGAAGCTTGCCCACTCATGGGATAGGAAGGATATGGATCATAGATAGTTTGAGATTGCTCTTTTGTCATATTTGTCTCTATTCTGTAGAGATCATGTTGAATCTGAGAGAGTTTCTGCTCCTTTTTTCTGAACTCAAAGCCCATGTACCCTCTTTCTACCAGGTGCTTTAATTCAACATCCAAGTGTTTTAATTCAACATCCAAGTGCATAGTTTTTGAAGATAATACTTCTCGAAGCTGTTGAACTTGATCTGAGATATGCCCTTCTTTACTAGATAGAGTGTCTGACTGAAGATGTAACCGATCTAATTTGGAATCAATCTTTGTGAGAGTCCAATTTTGACAAACAACATTTTTGGATTGCCAATTAAGCACCTCTTCGGCTGTAGGGAGAATCCTAGGTTCTCCTATGGGAGTGACCTCAATAGGTATGGGGAATGGTCGGGTAGAAACGTTTGTTTCTGGATCGGCTCTTCTGGTCAAAGGTGAAAAATCCTGATCATATGATTCCATCATGCAAGGTAGGGGACATGACGAGTGACAGATTGGACTGGAAGAATCGAATTTGGTTGTTGTTTTGGCAGAAGGTTTGTATGGCCAGTTTCTTTGAGCAGCTCATAGAAAGACAGCTGCTTAGAAGGAACTGAAGGTTGTGGTCTAACCCAGTGGTCAATAGTGAGAGAAGAGTCTTGATCATCATCGTCGGAGTGATAGTGGGAAGATTATCAACTACAAGAAGATCTTGTGGGTTTCTTGCAAATTGGAGAAACCTGTCGATAACGTGAGTCATCATCAGAGTCTTCTGCGTCCCAAACAGGAGTATCACAGTCTCAATCGGGGTCACATTTTTCTGGGGCAATATCTCATAGAAAATGACCATTAACGTGTGAAACATAACCAGGCTGAGCTGAATGATCGATCCAAGCAACCGGAGGGCAACTCCGGGATGGTACATAAGTGATGGTTAAGATGTTTTCAAAAAATAAGGGTCTAGCGGATGACTCTGCTTTGCTAGGTCTGGCAAAATTGATTTTTACAGTTCCATCTGGGAGGCAGTGCACTTGAGGAGGGGCAGAGGTATGGATATCTCTCTGGATAGAATGAAACTAGGGTTCATAATTGTTAATCCATTCAAGTGACATCAGTTGTGTGAGTTCATCCTTATAGATGTGTTGAGGGATCTGAATAATAGAGGTAGCATCAGCTCTCTCAGAGATAGCAAAAAGAGCGTCTTGAGTGGAGTTGGGGAAATTGAGGTCAAAAGAGTGATTTTGGAGGCGATAAATTATTTGATGATGTGGGTGTCCATGATGGCTCTGGAATCTTGTTCTGCTCCAACAATCTGAACTTAAACTTTCAGTTTTTAAGAAAGAGTTAGGTCTGAAAGTTTAATATTAAAATCTGGAGCGGAATAACAGTTATATTGCTGAGAGTGGTTAAAATCGAACCAATCAAAGCTTTACTGTAGGAAGTGAAAGTAGTGTCCAGGAGCGCAATTCGAGCAGTAGCTGCAATTTCTTTTTTACCATGGAGAGTCAAGGAAAGACGAATAGCACCAACATGGATGTACGTATAGCCTTGTGTCTGCCAACCATTAAGCAAATCTTGAGGTATCTCAAGAGTGACGTATTGTTCTGCAGTGGTGGCTTGGAGACCACAGTGATCTAATTTTATGGTTTGAACAATCTCTTTAACATGAGGCATGTGGGTAGATATAAGAGTTCTGATACTATGAAACACTTGATTTGACCGATGATAAAGGTTGTATGGACTGAGCAGGGGTAATTCCGTCTCCTAAATTCTAACATCTTCGGAAAGATAATGAATTTCAATAAGGTTATCAATCTTATTGGATAGGGTCCGTCGAACAGAAGGGGGAAGATCTTAGGGAGAGACAGAGGAGGAAAGGCGAACAAGTTCAAGGCTTGATGATTCACTCATTTTCTGGGGTGTCTCCTTACTGGCCTTCACTCATAATAGGCTACCACTGTTTGGAAAAGTATGGCTCTGATACCAAGTTAGGATATTATTCCCTTTTCAAATAAACAAAATATTGAGGCACGTGGTACATAGAGATGACAAGTGGGTTGGTTTGACCCGTGAAATCAGCTGAACCGACCTGTTATAATTCGAGACCCCGGTCGGGTATTAAACAGTACTGGCTGGTTAAGGTCTGCAGGTCAAGTCCGAGCTATCACGGGCCTTATCTTCAAGGCTTATAGCCCAGCCCGGATGCTAGGCCCGGCGGGCCTGAACCGCCCCGACCCGTGAATCCACTCTTTTGTCTAAAATATTGAACAATTATGTATGTGGTGAAGCTTGACCCTTAACTTCTCCCTTATAAATCACACTATTTACAATAGACCAAAACAACATTGTTAAATATATTGTTTAAAATATATTTTTATTATTTTTTAACACATTTTATCGAAACTTCATATGATATACTTTTGAGATAAACATATTTAATTAAATAAAAAATAATATTTTTTTATTTAAATGAATATTTTATTCAATGAAAAATAGGATTCATGAAAATTTTAAAAAATATTGGTTTAATATTTCTAATATTTTTTGTTGTGTTAATGAACATGAATTATAAATTAGTCATTAATCATTTATTATATTTTTAAATTTTACGTGAATATGAATATCATTAGCTTATGAATTTAATAAATAAAATAATTATTTTACTTATTATTACAAGTTTTCTATTGAGATTTTAAAATAATAAAATAAAATAATTATAAGAAAGTAACATGACTTCCATATAACTTAGTTGTAATCACTACATTTCATTTATTCCTCACCAAGATTCAACTCTCCACATCTACATTTTTTAAAATTAAATCACATTAAATGGAGGAAAAACGGATTGGTCTGGTTATTTAACCGAGATAGACCCGTGAACCGGTCCGGCTTAGCGGTTTATTCTGAGCCGCCCTAAAATTCCAGTTGCCCAGCCCGGGATCGGCTCGTGAACCGCCCGGGCCGATCATGGCTAGCCCGGTTGCCACCCTTAGTGGTACATATATAATTCATGTACTTGACCGGAAATAGATCTCCTCCTAGTAAGAGGTGATTGTCAGCACACATGTATAACTGACTCAGTTCTACATGACCTCTAGATCTGCCGAGCTCGAATTTTAAAAATCTAACTCCTTTATAATTTTTCTTAATCAAATTCAGCATAACCATTTTTAGAATTTACAGACCATATACAATAGGATCTCCTCCTTTTTCCAATAGGAGGGATCCCGATGTATACTTGACCATATTCACATGGTAAAACTTATACTACTATGATTTCACTCTTCGACGACGAACATTAAAAAATAGATACCACGAGACACTAAGACCAGTCGTTTTTCATAATATGAAAACATGAAAACGACCGAGCCCCGTCATTTTGTACTAAACTAAAGAACAAAACTACAGGGGTTGGAAAACACGACGGGGTCTTGAGACTCCATCGTAAGCGAGTCCCTCCTAAACACGATGAGCCCAAGTACTTTACTATCACTTTTGCAATCTTTCCATTTCATTCCGTCTCCAGACTTCGTGCCCTAGCCTCTTCTTCATCCCCAACCTCATGTCTGCAGTCTCACCTCAAAGGTTCGTCCCCCCTCCTCCCCTCTCTCTCTCTCTCTCTCTCTCTCTCTCTCTGAATTTCGGTTTGATGTTAGGGCTTGCGCGTCTGTAGTGAAATCCACAATCGGTGTTTGAATTGCCAATGATACTAAGGAGATCGTTCAAGAATAAGTCTCTGAATTCGTCTGCTTCATCACGAACGGTAGGTAGGTTATTCAATTTTGCGTTGGTCTTTTTATTTATTGATTCTGAGCATTGAACATAGCTTGTAAGGTTTATTGTTTTATATTCTTGAAACTGAAAGTGTACGCATGTTTGATGCCGAGAGCTGCTAAGTGTTTCAGCTGAGTTATGCAGAAGCTATGATAGGTAACGATCAGCTTTTGTTTTACAGAGGGTTGAAGAAAGCCAAGAAAGAATGAGGCTGGACTGGAGGTTTTAAAACTTAGTAGAGAATCTGGAGAGCTCTCAAAGTTCCAGTTTTCAATTTTTGGGATCCTTGGCTTTCCTTACTCACATTATTAATGTGTGGAAGAGGAATTCCAGATTAAAAAATTTGGATTTTGATATCGAGTTATATGAGAAGCGTCGATCTTATTTGCACTTAGAACGTCCAGAGATAAGGTTGGGGTTGGCGTTGCCCTTAGTTCTAGCAGTACTTGCGTTTCGACCTTTTCTCTATATTCCATTAGAGTTGTACAGTTGCGAGTAAAATTTGCACATCAAGTTTTTTGGTTCCGTTGCCGGGGAAATTACAATTAAAATTTGAACTAGATTTGCACATTACTTGCGAGCTGCTGTGAAAGTATTTAGATTCCCTTTCTTTCTTCTAATATAATCTATCTGGTTGAGAAGTTGAGAAGTCCGTATGCTGATCAATGGGCATTTACTGCTTTCCAGGAAATAACGCGAGAACCTTTTATCCCTCTCACAGAGGAAGACGAAGCTGAGGTTGAACATGCATTTTATGCTAACTGGTATCATCTTTTCTTTTATGACATCTTTTGGTATTCATTCAGCAGGAGGAAGATTTTGGTTCATTAGAATTCAAATATAGAGACTCTTGGGGAAAAGTTCTAGTGCCTCAGACCAGGGGCGTGGCTCAATGACGAGGTACTTCTTTTCGTTTTTTGTTAACTTATCCTCATTTTCATTGGCTGGTGCATGATAAGGATTGTCTGATGTGTGTGTTTGTGTGTTTTATTCAGGTTATCAATTTGTACCTCGAATTGCTGAAAGAAAGGGAAAAAGAAAAAAAATTATCTTCTGCATATTTCTTTAGTTCAAAATCTCTTGAATTTTTCTTACAGTTTTTGGCTCATTTACAGTGTTGATGGACATCGGGGAGCAAGAGTAGATCATCACCAATGTTTCACTTTGTTGCCAGGTTTAGTTTACTTTTCCCCATCGCCTATATTGAGTTTATGATTTCCTTAATCGGGAATAAGGGTGACAAAGTAATGGATTCAAAATATTATTTTCTTTTTGAAATATGTCCCAGTATCATTCTTCATTAAAAGTTCTATGGTTGTGAAATTTATAACAACGGTTCATTAACCAACCGTCGTAAAAAATATATTATTTTTTATGACACCCTTTTGAGGACGGATGAGTGACCGTCTTGACATATACCATTAATAATTAACACTGTTCATTGACATTTGCTAACATTTTTTATATCGGGATAATTTGGACGTGGTCCACTTACACCAATGACATCGTAAGAATCTCACATTGCTAATTTTTTATTTTTGCATATATGATTAAGAGATCGTTTCTCTTATTCAAGAATATATTCATGTATATTTTTTTACTTATTTTTATGTTCTTGATAACATAAGTATTACATAATATTTAGTTTTATAAAATGTTAACGAACAAAATATCATTCACTAAAACATAATGGCCAAACAAAAGATATCAAAATTTATTTTTACGGATATTCACGTTCATAATTACATACTATTACAAAACATTTTGTATTGAAAAATATTAGTGAATTAAAGGAAAGAATATGTGAAAAACCTAATTCGTACTATAAATTGAGGGGGTTTAAAGGATAAAGAAAAATTAAAAGCTTTCCTCCTTTAAGTCTCTTTTTAATATAGTATAGAGATCGATTAAAATTATAGCATGTTAGTTAAAATTACTTCATATCTCTTTTTGTATTAAACAAGTGAATATATTGCAATAAAGCATATTTGTTTTTAATTAGAAATATTTTAGGGAACATATGAATTGATATTTCTTGTTAAGGTGATTTTAAGTACCAAAATATATGTCAAGCAACACCACTTGACGAATAAATGTGATATAAAATTAATTTTTCAATACAGTAGTGTTTTAAGCAAAACACTCATAAACTTCACCATTAATAACCCAACGGGATTTGATTAAGGCATATACTTATATTTTTATGACGTAATCAAGCATTGCTGGTATAATAATTTACTAAAAATTGTTTGTTTCGGACAAAAGAAAGTAGATTATCTACAGTGAGTTAGTTTGTGGTACGACTTGTACATGAGTTCTATATGTACATATTTTCCGTATTCACATTACATGTATAACCTTTATATGATACATAGATTATACGTAGAATAATTCTATGTACAATATCTTGAATATTTTGTTTGACGAAAATGATTTCATTAAATAGAAGAGAGATACAGATGTAAGGGGCATATCCCACGACAAATGAGAAATAATAACTCAACATAAAGAGAAGAATGATAGGAACTTCAAGACATCTCAATTAGGCTGACATTTCCTAAGAACTCACTGCAAGTGCACCTGAAATCTCAACTAGGCTGGCACCTCTAGCATACCCATTGGCTAGCCTCGTTAAAACCTTAACTGAAAAAAAAAATCTGAAAGGGAAAAACTCAGATAAAGAAAAAGAGTACTAGCCAAAGAAATATGAAACAAACCTGAACAACTAACTATTCAAACGAGAGGAAATAAAAGAACAAAAAAATAGATCTCTCTTTAGTTAGACGACCATGTTTTGAATAGAGATCCGCCAGTATGTTATCTTCACGTGTAATATGTCTGAATTGATGCTTCTCCTATTGAGTAGCAAGAGAAAGAATATAAGAAATTAAAGTTGCAATTCCACTACCACAACCATTAAAAGCATGAATTTCTTGAATCGTAACAGCAAAATCAGAGCAAATACGGATACAGCTCGAACAAAGATGAGAAATCTCCTCAAGACCCCATCTAAGAGCAATAGCTTCACCTTGAAGAACATCCCAAACATCATCACAACTAGAAAAACCAACACCATGAACATTACCTCATGGATCCCAAAGTACCCAACCAATTCCAGACGGACAATTAGGATCAGACCACGCCATATCTGTTTTAAGAACCCAACAATTATCAAGCTCAATGGCGTCAGAAGAACCAGCAACACCCATGACCGACACTGAAGGTGTCGCTCGAATGTTTATCAATCAAAAGGATGGCCAGACCCTAGTCCATAACAGTATCTTCAAAACAAGCAAAACTCTTACATTTTCATATACGCCAAAAACTATAAATGAACCAATTAATCAGATATACCCCAACATCTTTGTAGATTTTATAATAACCTTCCAATAATCCACAAAAGAGTTCCCCCACCAAAAACTTAGATTGAAGTATGAGAGGACTCAAAAGTCAAAAAGCATTAGCAAAATTGTTTTTGAAAAATAAGTGAACAACATCTTCCTCAGCCTCTTTGCACACAGGACAAACATTTTCAATCCTCAAACCTCTTTTAGTAAGATTAGATTTACAAGCAATTTTGGAAAGGAGTGTACCTGGTTAATTATGTGTCACAATTTTTTTTATATCTTATAGAGTCGTGTGTTGATTATAGTAAAACTAACATAATGTCTATGTCATTTTGAAAAGTAGAGAAGAAGTGTGTAAATCAAAAGAAAATACATGAGAGGTTACTATAATTTACCATATAATATACGATGGTTAAAAGTAAAAATATGGAATTATATTACTTCAACTTTGTTAAAAAAAGCTAAATAAATTGAATCCATATTTATTAAGTTGAGTTGATGCAACAAATAAATTCTCACTTTCATATTTAAAGTTATGAGTACGGTTCATAATTTCTCATTCTTCATAATATTGTAACTTTAACCAAATTAAAAAAAATCTAAGCTTGCCTTGCTCAGTATCTCGGTTAGTTAATTATTTATTTTAGAAATAGTTTAATTTAATATGGGTTGGCCGCCTTCCTTTTCAGAAAGGTAATGGAAATAATTCCAAATTTCCAACTCCTGCCCCAGAAAGAATCTTTTCCAGACATTTTTCTTGAGAAAAAATTCTTTAATAATTAATACTGCAGACAATCAAACACAGGATGCATGGATAATTTGATTCATTCTGCTTCCAACTTGACAATATACAATCATTTATATAACTAATTAATAAAAAGAAGTGGGTGCAAATACCCAAGTTAAAATTTAAATCCCCAACACTATGCTATTTCTAACCGTTGTTTATTCTCTATGACAAAAATGCATTATTTTATTCTAAAGGAATGGTATCCTAATTGTTTTTCACTTAAAGAGTTTCTTTTATTCTAATCACTTAAATAGTTTTTTTTAATAGTTTAGATTGATAAGAATGACACGAAATGACCTGGATATAAAGTAAGCTTAAGATTTATAATCCATTTTGTTTTTCATTTTAATAAGTAGTTAATAGTATTAAAAAGGCAATTTGCGATGGGTTTAAAGGAATCAATTTATATAAGGAAATGACATGTTTGAATAATTTCATTGTCTCAGATGGTTTTGTTAAGAAATATATACGGATAAATCATAATTTTTATCATATTCTCAAACTTATTTGCTTGTAATTTGTTATGTGGCAATTGTTTGATGATAGTATTATTAAGAAATGGTTGTTTTTGTTTTGCTTTTGCTTGATAATTGGCTTTTCTTGGATTGTTAGGTTTCATTTTTTGTTTTATTTTTTCAACTAGGCATTCAACATAAAGCAATTACGTGTACATGACAAAACCAAGTTAATTACATGTTCTCTTTTTCAATTAATTATTCTATATATCTATAATCCATAATATATTAAAAGTGGTAAGATATGGGAATCATTTTTTGACCATTTTATCTAATCTTCAATCTTAAATTTTTTAAAATAACCATCAAGATATTAATCTAATAATAAATTCTAAGTATTTATTTATCACAAACATCCACAATACTATTAATTAATTACTCTTAATAAGTTATCTTAAATTAATTTATATTATTTTTATTACATATTTAGACCAAAAATTTAATTTTGTAATTGAATACTTAAGATTTTTATTTGAAGAGCTAGACTAACTTTAAAAAAGATTGATATGTCACCGTCGCAACGTGTACGCGACGCAAAACGACAATTGAAAAATTATTTTTGAAAAAAAGAAATTCAGAGTAGCCATCAATCATTTTAGGGTGTGATTGGTCACCCAATTTTTAAAATAAAAATTTTGGTCTATGAAAACTCAAAGTTGGTTATGGAGTCATTTGTGTGTGGAGAAGGTATTAGCACCTCACAATACCCATTATTAAAGTGGTTATCAAATTTAATCAAATACTATCCAAATTATATTTTAAAAATACGGTTGAAGATATTTATTTTTGAATTTCTCATTTCGTACATTTTGCATCATAAAAATGAATAAAATAAATTACTTTTAATGGGTACTACAAAGACCATTGAAAATCAAAGCATTTTATATATATATATATTTTAAATCAAAACATTATTGAATTTATTCTTGTATCCTCAAAATAGCCCATCACCCCAGTAGTTCGGGAAGTTTGGTATCCCAAAAAACTCAAAGTCTGTCATAGGGGTTTTGGTAAGAGAAAAGAATTAACAAAGATAATATGATTTAAATTTACATGTTATAGGGTCAAATATATACAAGTTATTACAAGTGAATAGAACATAAATCACATATGTACACATGTTGATATAAATAAATGAGACATGGATCACATTTTAAACATAATAATATAAGAGACCTAAATAAATATATATGTAAAGAAAAGTTAAATTAACAACTACATGGAAAAATAAAAGAAATAAATTGATGTAAAGTTAGAATCACATGTATTGTAGGATGACAAAGTGAGAAATATGTGTAAAGTATATGAAGAATATGTAAAACATGTAAAAGAAGAGGCATGAAAAAATATGGAATGAAATATAAAATAAATATATATTAAAAGAAAGAAAAAAAATAAGAAAGAAAATTAAAGTAAAATGAAGAGACGAGGGGAGTTACCCTCTGTTGCAACAGGAGGGCATTCTCCCTTTGTTACTCAACAGAGGGTGAATCACCCTCTGTTTGATCGAGGTCAACCTCGGTCAAACAATATTTTTTTATAATTATATTTTTATAAAATATAAATATGAAATAATTTATGTTTAAATAAATTAATTTATGTAAATGTTTAATTTTATTAAGATAATATATACATATGTTAATGCATAATTGACATAAATATACAATTTTTTTACTACATTGTCTATTAATTATCATTTTTCTTTTCTTCCCTCATTGCTAATCAAATAGTAAAGAAATGATAATGGATGGTACCTAGCTCAAACAAGTGTCACTAAAGAAAAATCAATAAACTTTCGAAATAGAATATTTTTTATTTGGGATATAAATATACCATTTTTTATTTTGGACTACTTAGTTCACTAATTACCATTTTTTTCTTAATTCATTCATTGTTAGGAATGATCATGGATGGTAATTAGTTCAAATAAGTGTCACTAAAATAGCAACAAGATCTAAAAAATAAAAGACTTGCGAGAACATTAAAAAATATTTAAAATTTAAATATTTATAAAATTTTTATATAGATGTTTAACCCTCTATTTTATGCATTTTTACATATGAAAAATTATTATAGGGAATTTTGGTATACAATGTACACTTTCAACTCATTAAAAGGTCGATTCACATTGACACCCCTCAAAAGGCTTCATCCTCATACCCATTGATTGAATTGATGATAAAAATTAACAATGCATAAAAATAAACTCATGGTTAAGAGTAAAAGACGAAGAAGAAGAAATAAACACTAATATATGAAAAAGATAACAAAGAAATATAAACTAGATGAATATGAAAGAGAAATGATGAAGAACAATGAACAATATATATTGTTAGATAAGGTACAAAAAATTTAAACTACATTAAGGAAAATTAATGAGAGAAGATGAATAGAAATGTAAACATTCTTCCTCCCTCCTCTCTAAAAAAGATCACTCTCATTCTCTAAAAAAATTACTCACCTTCTCTCAAAAGTCTCTCCTCTTCCTCACTTCAAAAGTCTCTTCTCTTCCAAAATCACCTCTCTCAAGTGAAGGATACACTCCTTATTTAAAGGCAAAATTAGGGTTAACATTTTTTACTTTTAATTCTTTTGCTCATTTTTTAATTTTTTAGTCCTTGGACACTTTTTTCATTTTTAGTCCTTGGGCTATTTATCTATTTTAGAATTTTTTTTTTGTTTTTTCAAAAATCACACATAGTCTTATACTAGTAAATGAGCTGATAAATAAAATGTATATATTTAAAGTATTAGACCGGACAAAATATGCTTCTAAATTTAAAAGGTGGACAAATGTTAGATATGTATTTTGATCGGCATGAGAAAACACTATATGAATAAGAGGAATAAAAACCCCGACTGATTTAGGCTCTACGACATGACAGAATGTGAAATGGACCTGGACAGACACATGTTTCGACTCGACTTGATGTGGGTTCTATTTTACCAGATTAATTGAAATGGACCAAGCGCTAATACCGGACTTCACCCACGACAAAGTCAGGTTCGATTTAACCGAAGATATTTGAAAGGAAAATGAACTTGGAACAGGCTTTGACCTCGACTCAATTTGGGTTCGATTTGAAATGGACCAGGCGCTGACACAGGGCTTCGACCGCGATAAAGTTGCGTTCGATTTAACCAAATATATTTGAAAGGGAAACGGACCTGGAACAGGCTTTGACCTCGACTCAATTCGAGTTCAATTTAACCGGATATTTGTAATGGACCAGGTCCTGACACCAGGCTTCGACCGCGACAAAGTTGGGTTCGATTTAACTAAATATATTTGAAAGGGAAACGGACCTGGAACAGGCTTCGACCTCGACTCAATTTGGGTTCGATTTAACCGGATATTTAAAATGAAAATGAACCTGGAAAGACGCAGGCTCGGGTTCGATTTAACTAGATATTTTGAGATGGACCAGGCATTGACACCGAGCTTCGACCATAACCAAGCCGAGTTTGATTTAACCAAAAGTAAAAAAACGGATATAGCGCTGACATCAGGCTTTGACCACGACCAAGTTGAGTTCTATTTAATCAAAAGTGAAAAAAATAGACCTGGCGCTGACACCAGGCTTCGACCACGACAAAGTCGGGTTCGATTTAATCATATTAATTGATGTTGAAAATGGCTTACGCAAGTCTCATATGATAACAAAAGCTAGATTAATGCATGCTTTAGATGTTAGAAAGTCATGTGTGAATTTTAAAAGAATATCGTTAAATGACTCATGCCTTTGAATTATATCAAAACAAGCAATGTGATGTATGTCTATGCATTGTAATTCTTGACTATAATGTAAAGCACTGATTTGGAATGCATGCACGCTATGCATGATTGCGAACTTGTGTAAGAAAATTATTTGATAATTTTTTGGAAGTTGGCTAATGTGGTCATGGATGTTCTCGATGATTTGAAATGAAAACAACTAGTATGATGCATGTCTATACATTGTAAATCTTGAATATATATGCAAAGCAATGATTGTGCATGTATGCTATGCATTATTGTGAATATTTGTAAAAAAAATTATTTGATAATTTTTTGAAAGTTGACTAATATGGCCATGGATGTTCTTGATGATTTGAGATGAAAATAAATAGTATGATGCATGTTTATTACATAGAAATGAGATGATCATGACAATGTGTATACTATGCATTATTGTGAACATTTAAGAAAATCGATTTTTTGGGAAATTGGTCATTGTCGTCATCTCCATCATCCTTCAAAACACTCACTTGGACTAGGATCATAGATTGACAACGAGATATCAAACATATGATAAAAAAATGGTGTGCTCCTTTATACTGGATCATGCCTTAGTATTCAGCTTCTGTCGATGGTGGAGACAAATAAATGATTTTTCTTATTTTGCTTCTTTTCTTCATTCCCAATTTTGAAAAACATGCAATAGTGTCCTTCTGAGCTTTCTCTATGAATATACTACTTTGTAATTTCAGTGCTACTCTTTTTCTTATGGTGTCCTTTCAGATAGCTTCAAACCCTCTTATATATATATATATANATTTTTATTTCGCCAATGGTGCCTTTTCAGATTTTCACCATTACCTCAAACTCTTTTTTTCCTCATGATGCCCTTTAAGGTTTTCATCATGACCTCAAACTCTTATTTTTCTTTCTATTTTTTTTCCATAAGCCATAGTTTTAAGTAATTTCAAGAGTAATTTATAATGCCATCTACATGTTCTAGATGTTTGAGGAAAAAAATGAAGAAAGTAAGAATGATAGAATTGATGATATGGCTAAAAGGCTTTTTAGTCACCAAAAAGAATGATGATAGAAGAGATTTAAAGAGATTATGAGAGAGCAAATGGTAGAATAAGATCTTTCCCAGTTTTAGAACGATTCTTTTGAGAACAAAAGCATTTCACATACCACTTTCCATACTAATAGTGATCATTCTCTTCTTCTTCTTTTTTTCTCTTTTTTAAAGGTGTTGTCTTGCCCACGACATATATATATATATATATATATTGATGTATTAACTTATTTAAAACCATGCTCTTATTGTAGATAGAACTTCTTGGTCCGAAGAAGACTTTCATTTGGGTTGTAATGTAGGCTAGGGTTTATAGGCTGTCAAAAGAAACAGTATCAAAAGGCTCAAAATTCATCTGAAAATGATATGTCTAAACCAAGGATTCGTTGAGGATTTTTCCAAACAGAGACTGTCCTAGTGTGGGTTTTTGTCATTTTGTCTTGAAAAACCAAAATTAGATAGTTGTATATGAACTTTTTACAAAAACTACCACCAGTCTGGGAAAATACATTTAGAATTTTGGTTGAACAAATTTCTCCTAATGTAAGAGAACACTCTAAAAATGTCACAAGACTCACTTGGCTTTGACTTTTTTTTTTTGCATTAATATTTTTTGTTGATTTTTTTTGCCTTTGTCTTTTTCTTTTACCCCAGTTTGAGAAATTTTTCAATTTTTAAGGCATGCCCTTTGATAAAAGAACGATTGCCCCAGTGTGGGGAGTGATCATTAACTAGGTGTCATTGGATGAAATTTTTTTAAAGGCTCAATTAGGCTTGCAACGGATAAAAGGTGTTTGAGATTGCAGAAAAAATACATCTCCATCATTTCCAATCAGAAGTAAATTCAACAAGAATATAAGCTCAGATAAGGATAATACCTTTTTTGTAATGTCTCTTCACTGAAAATTAGATAGTCAAAGTTATATTTGATATTACTTATGCTTTTATTCTCAAAATCATCATTCCTAATTTGGGTTGGTTTGTTGTGTGAAAGGAAAGAAATGAGAGAGATGCAAGAGTATGACATCAACGAATGAAGAATTGGAAATGCATTTATTAACTTTGAAATAAGTAGAAACACAAATGGGACAAAAATTAGCATTGAAAGTAAGAGACGACTAAAAATAGACGAAACACGATAATAAGGTTATGACAAAGGTTCATTTCTTTTTCAGACATTGGGTAGAGCTTTTAAGAATTAGACATTAGCTGGTCACTCTTGAAAGTCCGTAAGAAGCATTGGTAACTCAATGATATCCCAATTATTGAACTTTGTCAAGATAAAACTAATATATGGAAACATCGATACATTACAACAATCAAAACATTCACCAAATCAAGTTGTTCCATTATCACATGAAGAGATATGCTCTACAGAATTTCCCATGGTACTCTATGCTCTATGGAAAGTTAGAACTAATTATGGGTTGACATCATTTTTCTTGAAGTTTAGCTAACCGCCTTTGACTAACATTTGACTTTAGCTTTCAACGCTATGCGATTTGAATATCCTATCGCTCCAACATGATAATCACATCGAGCAGTTGAATCATACCACCTAGGATATGGTGGCTGTAGATGCTCGTAAGGACATCGAAAATGGGTCATATTGGATGACATGTTGGTTATTCCTATTTTTCATTTGAGGCTGATCAACCTGACCAATATTTTGCTGGTGAGTTGGTGGTCTCAGATTGGATTTTAGGTTGTTTTGAAATATTGGTTCTTGGGAGTGAAAATTGTATGGCACTTGTGAGGTATCTGCCACCCATGATGTCACAGGTTTGGATCCTTCAGTGGACTTTGAAAATCATGGCTTAGAACTCATTGCTTGTGATGGGTACACAAACTGATTGTCTGATCTCCTTATTTTTTATTCGACAACGGCCCATTTTCTGTAGAGGACGTTTCTGATAAAACTTCTGAAACTTTATGACTTTTTTATCCCACATTCTATTCTTTCACCAATCACTATGATGCTAGATAAGTTGTTTGAAGCATTCTCAATCATCCTATCATGGAGACCTCAAGGTGCTGATAAACATTGCAGCCATCTTCTTTTCAGACAAAGCGGGTTGTACTTGTACAGCTAATTCCCTCCACCTTTGCGCATATTTTTTAAAACCTTCAATAGGCTTTTCCTCCAACCTTTGCATATCTAAACGATCACGAGACATGTCCATATTGTATTTGTATTGTCTTAACAAAGCATCGACTAAATTTTTCTACCTCTGAATATGTTTGTTATCCAATTAGATATACCAGCGAGATGCATCCCCTATCAAGCTATCTTGAAAAATGGATCAACAACTTATCATCATGCGCGCATGCAGCCATTTTTCTGCAATACATGATAAGGTTACTCCTCGGACATGTGCTGCCATCATATTTTTCAAACTCATGTAGTTTGAATTTTTGATGGATGGTTACATCTGGGACTAAGCACAATTGGGTTACATTTGGGACTAAGCACAATTGGGTTGCATCAATGGTACCGTACGCATCTGTGCTTTCAATAGCACGCAACCTCTCTTCCAAAAAATCTAACTTACCACTCGTCAGTGGATTTTTGCTTAGCTTGATAACGGGCCCCTACGCTTTTGAGTCATCAAGATCAGGTATAATGACTGGCTCATTATCATATTCTTCTTTTAAGGTGAAAACTTGATTAAGGCAAGGTGCCAGTGTTGGGCTGCTGTATCCAATTTTTTGAATGCATCAATTCCGGGGGACTTGGAAACTGGTAGTGTCACACATTTACTGGTATCGATGGAGCATGCTGGAATTGGCTCGCCCGATGACATTGGTAAGTTAAAGTGAATCCAAGAAGGTAAAGTGGAGTATCATTTAGCAGTTGATCTCATGGTGATGGAGCCATTTGTAAATTTTCAAGACATGTTTTTCCATTGTTGGTGGCGAGGAGTTCCAAGACTCTCGTCGTTTGCTCTTTCAATTGTCTAATTCCTTATTTCATTTCTTATCGTGATTTCTCTCTCTCTCTCTTACTCATCCATGATTCTAGCTAGTATTATACTCTTTAAAGATAATGGAGGCACACCCAATGAGTTTCTTTTTCTTTTTCATTTTTTAAATAAAAAATGACAACTACATTTGTGAATGCATGACGGAAAGAAAGAAACTATAGTACATGAAGGAATGAAAGAGACTTCAATGCATGGAGAAGAAATTACAATGCATGAAAGAATTAATGAACTACTAATATAATGAAGTAAACGATGAACCTATGATGCATGAGATAAAGGATAAACCTACAATGCATAAGAGAAATAATGAACTTACGATGCTGGAAATGGAGAATTATATACGAATCATGAATTATAAAATGTCATTGGATAGTGTTCATGCAATTCTAAAAAATGGAGGGAAATAAGATTCGCCACTAAAAATTTATTGTACTTGTATGCTAAAATGGTAACAATAGTAATCAACGATGTATGAAACAATGAAAACGATACATTTATGGTGATGAGGATGATCATGACGATGATGATGAGGATGCTGGTGAGGATGATAATGAGGACGATGATGATGATATGATGACGACGACAACGATGATGATGATGATGATAACTCAAATGAAAAAAGAAATAAAAACAAATTATGATAGATAACAAGTACCACATAAATATTCAACGTGACCTACCTAACACATTTGAAAGACCATAGGATTTGTTCTTGATTGCTCATTGTGGGGGGCTTTAAGGTTGTCTAGATATGTGTAGTTATGGTCTAAAATATCTTAATAGGCTCTCAAATTGTCCACATTGTTATCCAAACAGAGTAACAGGACCCCCCAAATGGTATCCTAAAAGAGTCGACCTAAGTGAGAACTTTCATGAGCCTGCACGAGAACCACAATTCCACGAAGGAATTCTACTACTCATTCTCGCTAATCCTAAAAAGAAAGCCCGGGTACGGGGCTAATGTATGTGTGTGAAATTAGAAATTATGTAAAAAAATATACATCATAAAAACAAACTATATACTACTACAAGTATGAATATGAAACAATGAATCAAATAATAAACAAAGAACCAAAAAAATGATAGCATATGATAAAATTTTGGCTTGACTCTATCAATCTAAAAATGGTTAGACCGATTGAGTCCCCAGTGGAGTCGCCAAGGTGCACACGACACGGAGTGGCGATTGAAAAATCATTTAAAAAATAAATTTGGAGTCGCCACCAATCATTTAAGGGTGTGATTGATCACCCAATTTCTAAAACAAAAATTTTGGTCTACGAAAACTCAAATTTGGTCCGGGAGTCATTTGTGTGTGGGGAATGTATTAACACTCCACAACACCCATTGTTAAAATGATTACCAAATTTAATCAAATGCTATCCAAATTATATTTTAAAAATACGGTTGAAGAAATTCATTTTTTAATATCTCATTTAGTACATTTTACATCATAAAAGTGAATAAAATAAATTATCTTTAATGGGTAGTACAAAGACCATTGAAAATCAAAGTATTTTTTTATATATATTTTTTTAAAATCAAAGCATTATTGAAGTTATTCTCGGTATTTCAAAAATAGCCCCTCACCTCACTAGTACGAGAAGTTTGATATTAAAAAAACTCAAAGTTTGTCATAGGGGTTTTGGTAAGAGAAAAGAATCGACAAAGATAATATGATTTAAATTTACATATTATTTTGTGACCCAAACATATACAAGTTATTACAAGTGAATAGAACATAAATCATATATGTACACATGTTGACATAAATGAATGAGACATTGATCACATTTTAAACATAATAATATAAGAGACCTAAATAAATAAATATGTAAAGAAAAGTTAAATTAACAACTACATGAAAAAATAAAAGATATTAATAAATGTAAAGTTGGAATCACATGTATTGTAGGATGATAAAGTGAGAAATATGTGTAAAGTATAAGAAGAATATATAGAGCATGTAAAAGAAGAGACATGAAAAGATATGAAATGAATTAGATATAAAATAATATATATTAAAAGAAAGAAAACAAACAGAGAGAGAAAATTAAAGTAAAATAAAAAAAGGGGAGGGGGGAGTCACCCTCTGTTTGATCGAGGGTCAACCTCGGTCAAATAATATTTTTTTTATAATTATATTATTATAAAATATAAATATTAAGTCATTTATGTTTAAATAAATAAATTTATATAAATGTTTAATTTTATTAAGATAATATATACATATGTAAATGCATAATTGACATAAATAAACAATTTTATACTATATAGTCTACTAATTATCATTTTTCCTTCCTTCCCTCATTGCTAATCAAATAGTAAATGAATGTTATGGATGATAAGTAGTTCAAACAAGTGTCGCTAAAGAAAAGTCAATAAACTTTCAAAATAGAATATTTTTTTGTTTGGAATATAAATGTACTATTTTTTATTTTAGACTACTTAGTTCATTAATTATCATTTTTCTTTTATTCTTTCATTGCTTGGAATGACCAAATAAGTGTCACTAAAATAGCAACAATATCTAAAAGATAAAAGACTTGTGAGAACATTAAAAAAATTAAAGTTTAAATATTTGCATAATCTATATATAGATATTTAACTCTCTATTTTATGCATTTTTATGTATGAAAAATCATTATAGGAGATTTTGACATACAATGTACACTTTCAACCTATTAGAGGGTTGATTCACATTGCATTAAATTTTGCGCCCCTCAAAAGGCTCCATCCTCATATCCATTAATTGAGTTGATAACAAATATATATGAGTATCAAATTTGTAAAAAAATTAACAACGCATAAAAATAAACTCAAGATTAAGATTAAAAGATGAAGAAGAATGAACAAACACTTATATATGAAAAAAGGAAGCAAAGAAATATAAACTACATGAATATGAAGGAGAAATGATGAAGGACAATTAATAATATATGTTGTTAGATAAGGTACAAGAAATTTAAACTACATTAAAAAAAATGAATGAGAGAAGATGAATAGAAATGTAAACTCTCTTCCTCCCACTCTCTCTAAAAAGATTACTCTCATTCTCTCAAAAGACTACTCTCCTTCTCTCAAAAGCCTCTCCTCTTCCTCACTCCAAAAGTCTATTCTCCTCCAAAATCACCTATCTCAAGTGAATGAGTCACTCCTTATTTATAGGTAAGAATAGAGTTTCGTTCAATCCTTTTGCTCCTTTTTTTAATTTTTTAGTCTTGGGACACTTTTTTTCATTTTAGTCATTGGGCTATTTATCTATTTTAGAAATTATTTTTTTTGTTTTTCAAAAATCACACAGTCTTAGACTAGTAAATGAGCTAATAAATAAAATGTGTATATTTAAAATATTGGACCGGACAAAATACGGTATCTACAGTCATTTGTAGTTAGTTATGAAATGAGTTGTCTTTTGCAAAGACGATTTCTGTTATTTCATTTTTTTACTAAAATCATCTTTACAAAAGGCGATTTTTGAATGAAAAAATTGTCTTTGACATCGTGTCTCTGTCATCTAATCCTTTTTTTTTCACATTTTTGCTTATCATCTGTTAACGATACCAGAAACCTCATGGCTTGCAACATGCTTGCAATGTTTCACATGTGTATACCGACTGGAGTTGCTTGGGCTATGTTTATGGTAGATTGGTAAGTTTTGATAGAGGTGTTGATTTCTGCAAACTATTTATACCAGAGTTGCTTGCAATCTTTTCTGTCTTTCCACTTGTTTGCTAAATTTTCTGTATAATGTCAGAAGGTTTTGTTGGTGAAATCTCACTAGGTTTTGTAGCTGAAATCTCATAAGGTTTTGTAGGTGAAATTTCAGTAGTTGAACTTTGGACTTCATTTCGCTGGAAGAGAAATTTTTTTTCTTTGTTTCTATTCGGCTTTGTTTATTCTCTGTCTCCTTTTCTTCTTGATCTTCAAGTCCAACTTCTTTTCAATCTGTTTTTTTCTATAAAATTAAGGCTCTAGCTCCATAGTTCATAGCACGTATCTCTCTTACTTTTCTAGGGCTTATGGATTGATGCAGCTCTTGATCGGAGCTTTGTTCAGTTTATCCTTTCTATATTTTCTTTTCATTTATGTTTAATATTTCAATTAACCAAGTGTAAGAATGTAAATTTCTCTTCTCTTCTTCTTCTCTAAGGAAGACCTTGAGAGAGACGAAACTTACAAGTGAGAGATGGGAGAATCTCGGGTACTTCAAACAGTGAGTGAAATCATATTTTATAAAGTCAATTTCCAATTTCATGTAGTGTCTTTAGTGTCACGTCCTTACAAAAGCGTTATTTGCGACCACGTTTTTGTCTAACATGACAAAAACTACCATACTTTTATAATTAAGTTGAAAAGTACCCTGTTTTAATCATTCTTTTAAACATCAGTAAAATAGCCAAATACCCAACATGATCAAGACAGTGACGCGGTCATGTATAACACATCTTCTTGATTCAAAAAGTTTGAACCTGCATTGATTGCCAAAAGCCGAAATATCAATTTTGAGAAGCAATTTAAAAAATATCAAATTTTTTTAAAAGAAAATTAAAATATTTTTAATGTCACATCATCAATTAACTGTTGATAAATTTGTAGTTGGCAATTGTAACTTTCGATTTATATATTTTATAATCAGATTTGGTGGTTCCTTACATTTAATTAAATATTTCAGAATTTATTGTCTTTCCATTCAAAGGTTTTTTTAATTTTAATTTTTAATTAAATTATATTATAATCAATTATTGATTCTAGTTTCCTTTTTTTAAGTAATTTTGATAAGGAAATATTCTAATTTTAATGATTGATTCTAATTCCGATAAGGTAGATTGTAGATTTTGAGTGTCATATCATCAATCAGTTGTTGACAAATTTGTAGTTGACGATTTTAAACTTTGATTTATAGATTTCATAATCAGTTTTGGTGGGGTGTTTACATTTAATTAAATATTCTGAAATTTATTGTATTTCTATTCAAACGTTATTTTTTTAAATTAAATTAGATGATAATCAATTATTGATTCTAGTTTCATTTTGTAGCTAATTTTGATAAGGAAATATTATAGTTTCAATTATCGATTCTAATTTTGATAAGATAAATAACAGATTTTTAGTGTCATGTCATCAACTAGCTGTTGATGAATTCTGATAAGGTAAATGTTAAATATCTAACATGTTATATATAAACGATGGTCAATTTAGCCTATAAATATTGATTAATTAGAAAATCTGCTATTTACGTAAATCTATTCAAAACCTACTATTTCTTAAAGCACGCCTCTTAAAGTTATCTATTATGCAAAAAAATTCTACTGTGCACAACTTTTCAATTCTCAGTACAAATTTATCACACATTTTGAAAAACATCAAATATAGTACTTTTCTAAAAAAAAATTAATCTAGCAAATTGATTTAAATTTAATATTTTTCTATTTAATTAGTTACTAAGATACCCTTTTAATTATCTCTCTCTCTCAACATTTAATGATCTATTTTTTCTCACCCATCTATTAATTATCTCTCTCTCTCTCTCTCTCTCTCTCTCTCTCTCTCTCTCTCTCTATATATA